>JASWDR010000560.1:0-48000 GCA_033439105.1 Magallana nippona
TAATGGTCGAGAATTTCATGGCACGGTTACTCAATTGGCCGAGGTATTGGGTTGTCAAATTATCAATAGCAGACCGTATTATCTGCAAAGTCAAGGTAAAATTGAATCGTCGCATAAAGCGTGGAAATCAAAGATTAAGTACGACCTACTTAAAACAATCGATTCGCATTGGGTTCGAGATTTACCAAAATACGCGATGTTACGCAACGAAGAGTATCACTCATCGTTAAAGGCGTCGCCATTTTACGTGTATCACGGCCGAGAATCTAATCGCGTGCGTAAATCTACTCGACTTGGGCCGAGCGTTCCGAATCAATTTCCAGTCAGTTAAAAAAGCAATCAGCTGTTCGCAACGCAGCCTTATTGGCATCGAACAAACGCGAAAAAACTATGATTAAGCACCATTTCAAAAAACATCATGTTAGTGTGTATAGCGTGGGCGACGACGTGTATGTAAAATCTCGAACGCATAAAAATTACAATAAAGCTAAACCCCGTTTCGAAAGAGGGAGAGTAATCGCTACTAAACACAACGCGTTCTCTTCTAAAATCAGGTTTTCTAGTGGGGTTTCGCGTTGGATAAACGTTCAAAATATAGCTGCGATTTCGCGTTCCGAAGAACTGTTAAAAAGGCAAAAGCGTCATCGACTAAGATTTAATCCCATGTGCGAATGTAACAGCGATGAATGCTTGTGAAAATCGGACCCCAACTGCAAACACAAACTCAATAAATTTTTTTGCCGCAAAAGCAAAATCCCGTGTTCGCTGCCGTCTCATAATTTCCCTCATATATCGGATTTCTATCTTTCCGAAAACTTAGTTAACCAACTTAAAGGACCGAGCCTTTCGATAACCGATACACGACTTGGTTCGAAATGCGCTTGAACGCGATTTAGTTCCTGTTGGAAACATTCCTAAAGACGGCAGCCGTCTTTTTCATTCTGTTGCACAATCGCTCTCAAGTCATTTACAAACCGATCTTGATCAGCAAGATATCCGAAATGTCGTGGTTAATTGGCTTTCCGAAAATCCCGAAACACCAGCTGGCGACCACTTCTCTCAGTTCGTTCCTAACCTAGACTGGGACACCTACTTAGAGGGCATATTAGGTACCGAATGGGGCGATCACATCTGCGTAACAGCCATAGCAAACGCGTTTGATATCGCAATATGTATAGTGTCGAGCTCCCAGTCCGACTTAAATTACATTTTACCTTTCAATCCTCAAAATCGGGAACATCTTTTGCATATTTATCTGGGTCATGAGTTCGAGTTTCATTTTAATAGATTAGAGCCAATAGTAGGCATGCAGTCGGATGTTTTTAATAGTGCAGTTAATGTTCAAAATGTAAATATAACGTGTATTCAAAACAAAAATATAATTTCAAATCACAATGTCACAGACAACAGCAGTGATTTTTGTAACCATTCTTTTCAGGAAGTTATTCAACCAACCAATTATTCGACAGATTCAGTTCTGAACCTACATTTATCTACAGACGACAGTTCATTTTCCCCTCAAAGCAGCCATCTAGACAGCGCCCCATGTTACACAGAAGGGGAACACATTGATGCCCCTCTCCTGTCAGCGTTAGATTCATCAACCTACCCTACAGCAGTGTCCGACAGAAACGATCTCAATTCCACAGATCATGACAGGGTATCCCCTCCAAGCCTAAATATGTCATTTTATATTGATCCGCCTTCTTTAATTCAAATTACAGATATGGCAAAGAGTTCAAATTCTGACGAGGAACCTCCGGTATTATCACCAATTCATTTAAGGTCAATAGTGCGCCCTCCTAAGAAGTTCACGCCTAGTGATTATGTCAGGGCACGTAAGCAATTTTTTCCCGAAACGGTAAACCAAATGCATTTTACTGATTTACCTTTTTTTATTCAGCGCAACATTTTGTCATCTGTAATCTATAACAATTTCAACTGTTTTTAACTTTAATGAAGGTATCAACAAATTTCGAACATCTGCTAAGCACCCTTTATAATTTCTGTCCTCAAATTTACTTAAATGAAAATGTTATGTCCTTATTGGAAGGTAAATTTGTGTTTCCGGAGGGCGTACGACACAACTGGTCTCTTCGCAAGTTGAATCGAGTGGCAGGTCCTGGAAGTGGAGTAATGATGGAACTGCAGGACGTACTGAGACCAATTTCTTGCCGGTGGATAAATGGCTACATCGAGATCCTCGCAACAGCGATCGCCGGATGGTATTATATTGTCGGTTTTAAATTCAAACAGTAAATATTCGCGTGTGCAGCGTTAGTAATTGAGCGTCAATTGACGGTGGTATGGCCTATTTTCTCTCAATAGGCTTCCAGTTGGACCCACCAATTGCGTAAATAAGATAGCAACGGTAAACATGTGGTACAGCCTGTCTCCTTATGAGCTGGTTTCCAGTTGGAGCCACGTGTCGCGCAAATATAGGACTACATATGTAAATGTAACAAAAATGTATTTATTTATTTATTTATTCCATTATCTTTTTAAGTGTAGAAATAAAGAAACACTTTCAAACACTATGTGTTGAAAGTGTTTCCTTTCTCTCTTTCTTTCTTTTCTCTCTCTCTCTTTCTTCCTTTGTTTAATTATTCAATTAAAAAAAGACTCTTTATAGGAGATGCCTCCACGTGGCAAGAGTTGGGCAACAGTTTAATCTGGCAAAAATCTCCTGGTATTATTACATGTACATGTAATAGCAAGGTAAAAAGAGTTGATTTCGGTATCACACCCGTATTTTTTTTCTTTAGTTTTTTATTCATTCTTAAGTTTTCTCTATCTTATCCAAAAATGATTTTCAGTTCTACATTTGTTTGCTTTTGTCTGATTACTTAAAATGATTATATGGTTAAATATTGAAACGTGTATTTTAATGCATACTGTAAATGCCATAAAGGTCACAGATTTCATATTACAGTCCCTGAAAAGTTCTACTATCCCACTTGAACGATAAGTGAACGGTGAGCACACTCTGAGCGTACGGTGAGCGCACTCTAAGCGAACGGTGAGCGCACGCTGAACGGAATTTGGTTCACCCTTCATTGGCGTTCACAAAATTCCGTTCAGCGTGCGCTCACCGTACGCTCAGAGTGCGCTCACCGTCCACTTACCGTTCAATTGGGAAAGTAGAACGTTTCAGGGACTGTACATGTAATCAGTAGTTTTCAATGATGTATGTATGATACATTTTCAAACTGTCATACTGGTAATTCAAACATAGAACCTCTACATGATTGTTTTATATCTCCTCTTCATTATGAATTTTAAAATTACTGCAAATTTACCTCCGTTATAGTAAATACTTTGACATGCAGATACATATAAAATGAAAAAAAAAAATATTTTAAATTTTTCCACCCATCAAAAAGTAATGAAGAGAACTTTAGATGAGTCTTTTTTCCCAAATATTTTTTTTATTACCGAATGCCTGACAACCACAAATTTCCTACGCGTCTCTGGACTTAAAGATATAATTATATTTTAAATCTAAAAAAAACATAAGATAAACAGAGGCGGTATTGTGTTGAGATTCTTTGTTTACAACTGTAATGTTGGAATTCCTCTAAATGTCAGGAATAACAGTACACAGTCTAATTAATCTCTAATTATTTAATTAATGAGAAGTGAGATGAATAATATCAACACCCGTTCGCCAATAATTTAGAATGTAATTAGTGTCACCGTGTGATACTATAATTAAGACATGTCAGATGCGGAAGTCGTTACTCTTTAATTATGAGGAGATAAATGTAGGTGATAATTTTTAATCGCTTATAATGTAAGATGCGGTAGTCGTTACTGTTTAATTATGAGGAGATAAATGTGAGGTGATAATTATTCAATCGCTTGTATTGCCCCACGTTTGCTATAACTATGAAACATTGCATTTCATTTTTTATATTAACGATGAGAGTCGCCATCTTCGGATCCTCATACGTGAAGCGAGCTTCTTATTTTGCAGACTTTGCCATGCCATTTGAAGTAGAGTGGTTTGGAGTTGGTGGTATGACAGCCTCCCAGCCCTGCCCAAACATAATCTCCAAAATGATGCGATACAGCCCGGACATCGTTGTCATTTGTTTGGGGGGTAACGACCTTTCCAGTGGAGCAGAGCCGTCTACTGTCATCGACTGTCTGACAAGCCTCTTCCACAGAATTAGAGATTTGACCCCCCGACAACCCGAGATTTTCTTCACGGAGATAGTCTCCAGGGGAAATTTCCGTTCTTCTCTACATCGAGAGGAATTTGACGCAAAGAGGAGAACCGTCAACAATAAGATGAAAAAAATCCTTGGCAGAACCTTCATCAGAATAGACGTCAGGTTTCCCAAACACTACCTACCTGACGAAATCCATTTTAACGATGCTGGGACTGTCATATTCCTGCTTTCCATAAGCAAGACAGTAAGGAGTCGCTTCTTGGAGTAGACAATAAACTTCCCTTTTAAGGGCCTTTCACATTTCTCGAAAAGCTACCTCATTACGGCATTTAGAACATGTGTGACAACGGCCTAAAATGGCATACCCATTAAGTTACACAAATCTCAAATACATAATAAAAACAAAAATATATTTCATAATGTTTAAGCCACCAATATCAGCCATCAGGTCCATGTACGACGTGATATCATATTTTGCCATTTATAATTCCTTATATCTTTAGTTTTTATTTTAACGTACATTCCCGTTGGCGGACATTTTGTCACAAATATCCGCAATATTTAGCGTGGGCATAATACGATTTCTTCAAGATTTAAAGGCGGCGGATATAATCTTACGACTTTTAGAAACTAGGGAATCTTTTTATAAATTGCGGTCATTATGTTACGACATACAATCAAGTCGCCGTACATTATGCCACAATGTTAACAATGTTTTGCGTGGTCATAATACGATTTCTCCAAAATTTCAAAGTGGCGGACATAATGTTACGACTTTTAAAAAATTTTAAAAAAAATTTAATGGCGGACATAATGTTACGACTTACGATTGAAACATCCATTCGTGTTAGCGGATTTTATGCCATTTTATTCTTCAATTTTAGCGTGGTCATTATATAATCTCTTTAAAATTTAAAGGCGGACATCATATTACTCAATTTAGAAAATATAAAAATATTTTTAAATGGCGAACATAATGTTATGACATACATTACAGTCGGCGGACACTATGCCACAGTTTTTTAGTGTGGTCATAATTATTTACGATTTCTCCAAAAATTAATGCGGCGTAATTTTAGAAATAGAAGAATGCTTTTAAATGTCGGACATAACGACTTACGATTTAATCATACATTCATGATGGCGGACGAGTTTTTTTCTCAAAATTTAAAGGGGTAAACAGAATGTTACGACTTTTTAAAAAAAAAGATAAGGGAACATTCTTTTAATGGCGGACATAATATATTGCGACATACTTCCTGTTTGCAGACATTATGCCATAATTTTTCACATTTTTTAGCGTGGACATAATGCGATTTCTCCAAAAGTTAAGGCGGCGGACATAATGTTACGAAATTTAGAAAATAGGAGAACATTTTATAATGTGGGACATCATGTTACGACTTACGATTTAAACATGCATCCCTATTTGCGGACATTTCGTCACGATTTTTCACAATTTTTAGCGTGTACATCGTGTGCGTTAAACGAACTCTTCAAATTACATATGTTTCAACGTTGCGAGATTGTGTATATACATGTATATTTTTTAATACGAGCAGTGTAAATTGCGAAAGAAAGTGTATATATAATTCTCATTCTTAAAATATTTTCAGATCAATGAAGGCAGACATAATATTAAAAAAGGGGATAGCAAATATGATATTTAGAAATAAAACGATAGAGTAGAGTGTTCAACATTGGTGGCGGACATTAGACCATACATTTTCTTAAACAACCAAGCTGACATTTTTAGCGACGTACATACATGAAATACAATTTCCCTGAAATTTTAAGGCGGCATACATATGGTAATGATTTTTGGGGGAATATAAGGAACTTTTGTAAAGGCGGACATAACGTGATGATTTTTCCGAAAAAATGGCAGACATTTAGAGATGGCGGACAAAACGTGACGATTTTTTTTAAAAAGTGGCGGACATTTCGTGTTGGCGGACAAAATGTGACGATTTTTTCAAAAAAGTGGCGGACATTTCGTGACGGCGGACATAACGTGACGGCGGACATAACGTGACTCAACATTGTTTTACAATCACCTTTGAAGTCATTTTTGCCTCCTAAGTTTAAGGTTCAACATTAGAATTTCTTTATGAGGTGTCAGTGGCCTCTAGCACTTCCCCGTTAACATGTGTTTGTCAGCTGCTATTTCGGATGTATATATATATAGGGAGCTAACTCATCTGAAATATATATATATATATATATATATATATATATATATATATATATATATATATATATATATATATATATATATATATATATATATATATATATAATAGGGAGCTAACTCATCTGAAATTAATCGAAAGATTTTTGTGGAAAACACTGTTTGGAAAAAAAATCATGTTATTACCAAAATGGCAAGAATATATTTCACTAAATGATATAATAGATTCCTTAATGGCATTCAAATCAAATTAAAAAACATAATCTTGAATAAAGAAATAGGCATTTTCAATAATGAATATATTTAGTTTTAATTATAAGATGAGCAACTGTTAATGCATTTTCTAAAATTTGGTTTGTTTATCCTCAAGTAAAATAGAATAATACTATTTAAATCATATGACATTAATGGGTAGTTCTATACCAGTGACAGTTTAAAAAATAATCAATATATTTGCATGATAAGGTCAGGAATTTCAATTTGCATCGGAAATAGCAGCTGACAAACACATGATAACGGGGAAGTGCTAGAGGCCACTACTACTGTTGAAGCATGTTTTGTCGGTACAGGGAATTGGAGGTTAACAGTGCAGTATTTAATTAACGCAACTACAGTATCAATTTAAAAGTAAATTATCAAATTGTAAAATACAAACTCTTTCCTGAAGGTTAAGTAATACAATATTTAAAATAGACTCAAACATCCATTAAACAAATTACTTTAGAATGTATAAAACGCTGAAATCCCTGACACCATTAATTTGTCGTAACGAATTACACCATGCAAGAATATTTCATAACACCGACTAAAAACGAAAATAGGAAACAAAAATCATAAGATAATGTATTAAGTCTGGAAAAAAGTGGGCTTCCTCATTAGCCTGTGGAGATTAAAAAAAAGATCCCTTCCTATGAAAACGACTTCGTACTCTGTAATTATGAACTTTTAATTAAAGTTATTACACGAAGTCGCAGTTAAGACATTGGAAATTTCTACAATTAAAAGAAATATGCTCATCTTTTAAAATTTATTTTGTTGCAATTTTCAATCTTCCCTAGGTGCTGTCATCCTTTGTTGGTTATTTTCAGGTTAGTTAGCTCCCTATTCTAGCAATAAACCAACAACATATCAAAGTACGCATTTTTGATACCTATGGTTGTTCTGTATGTGAGTTTAATCCTGGTTATTAAGCAGGGATAGATTCACTCCATAAATAATTGGATATATTTGTTTATTTATTATTTAGGAGGAGGGGGGTATAGTATCGACTGCTTTATGTGTAAAATTTTAATTGTTGATTCTGGATTTGTCGGTACACGGAATTTAAGCTTAACTGTGTTTAATTAACGCAGCAACAGTATCCATTTTAAAGTTAATTATAAAACTGTATAATTCAACTCTTTCTGAAAGTTTCGTATGCAAAATGTAATATGGATTCAAACATACATTTAACCAATTATTTAAGAATGTATCAAACGTTAAAATCCTTGGCATCGTTTCTTTCTAGTAACGAATTACACCATGCAAGAATATTTCATAACACTAACGTTCAACGTAGAAAAAAATACTTTCGTTGATGATAAGACAATATTTTATGTTTATCTGAAAGAAAAACATGCTAATTCCATCTGTTATCCTTCCACCAAAAAATGAGTAAATTATGCAATTACGTACACAAAACCAACAAGTAAGGCTATCTAATTTGATATAAACAAGTCTTTTTACATGGTTTTTTTTTTCGTTTTTTTTTTGTTTGTTTGTTTTTGTTTTTGTTTTTTGTTTCTTTTTTTTTTTGGGGGGGGGGGTTGTGAGATACTTGTCTTGAGATTAGTGTACTTGTTCGAATATACCTAATTACTAGTTAGATATAAAACCAACATGATGCACCTCTACACATAGTTGTAGTGCGTATGACATTGTTGCATTATCTTGTTGTAGTAAACTTAGTGTTTAAGGACTGGGTTACTTTAATAGTGGTGTATCTGTCTTGTGAACTTTTTTTTTCAATTGGAATATGAACAAGTTTAGCTTGTCAAAATCTATAAGGAGTTAAACAAAGAAAATAATTAAAAGTTGACAAGGTCTTGGAACGTCTATCATTGTTTGCCTTCTATTCATGAAATAGTTTATCTCATACTTCAATCATACGCTTCCAAAGAAAAACCATCTTTTTTTCTTTCTATCTGATACATGTGTGTATAGATATTTTATATTTAATATGAACCATAGCCCTTATATTTCACGTCATATTTTTTTTGCCATTGATAGCGTCTTAAGATCTCACAAGAAGCACCAATGATTTCCCATATATACATGTAATAGTGAAAACACTGTTCGGAATAAAGATGACATTTCTTTACATAGTTGTCCTATATGATACTGAATTACTTCAAACTATGTCAATAATGCCTGAAAATTTCTTTCGTTTTATGAACTCTTTTTCTGTTTTATCAAATCGTTTTGATCATGTAAAGAGATGATACATTTTATTAGGCAACATATATCCAACCACGAATGGATTGTATACTCCATTGAAATATCTTAGGATTCAACCAATCAACTTTGTATTTGGAAGATGCTTTATGTACATTGATACCCAATTCTGCAGCACTGTTAAGGTGTACTATGAAAAAAATAACGGTTTTAAACGTCCATAGATGGATGCAATTGAATAAATGACAATAACAAATCGCCAACCATCTCAAAAATCAATAAAACGAAATACAAATTCAACGCAGAGCCACACATACCTCCAAAAAGATAAAGGTAGGATCAGGTGACCAGGAGGAGCGAGCATCCCCCGCCGACCGGCCGCACCCGCCATGCGCCCCCTGCCACAACCGTGCATGCCACAACCGAGGCAAATGCCATAATCGGGAAAAATATCATCATAGAGAAAAAACGAAACGTTGATGATTTGGTTTGTTTGTGATAGTCAAAATACGGCCATTATTACAAAATATTCGTGTATAGTTATTATATTATGATTGGAATTTGATATCAACAGGATGATTGATATGATTGATATTGATATGCAACAGGATAGTAAATATCATTTTCTATGACATTAAGAGTGGTCCCATGAATTGACAATCACGTGATATGCGTTGGAGGTCATAAACAAATTTCAATCTCCCAAAGGCATTCCCTTATTTGAATTGAAATTTTACAAAAATATCAATAAATTCTACCTATCTTGTAGATGCTATAGTGATGCTGCGTTGTTTAGAGTTCGTGTTTTATTAGAACAAACATCAAAGAAATAACCTCCTGTTGAAATTTATATGACGTTCGCTTAATATTTTACATATTTTTAAGTCATTCTAAAAAGTCCATCAAAGTAGTAGCAGTTTAATTAATTAAACACCCTCCTTATTTATGCTCAAAAGATGATAAAGACTTTTTTGTGTGTATGTTTTTGTAAAATTTGAATTTAGATGGGCTTCTCGGTTTCAAACACATCGAACTTGTATATTAAACACTCTGAAAAAAATATCAATACGTTGTTTAAAAAAATAATCACATGCTGGTTTAAACAAGCATAATATATAGGATTAATGGTAAATTTTTTTTTTGTAGTTTATGGGTCGTTTATCTATTAAATGAATTGTTAGCGTTTAAAATAGATTGATCCGCCTTTCTCTGTGCATGATATGTGTCAAAATTCACAGTATGACGTCATATCGACAAGTGCATGTCGAACAGTAAGTTGTTTTTATTGAACGTGCTAGATTTATTTTTCCTCAAAGTTCGCGCAAAGGTATTTTTAAAAAATTAGATTATCAGGTTCGTACATACGAAACTCAAAAATTATTTTAATTTTAGAATAGTATAGCATAGCGACTGCATAGTATACCTTAATAGTCCTGCGTCATTTGAGAATCAATAAAATTAAGTTCAAATTGATTTAGATTAAAGCTATCAACATCAGGATATCCTCTCAGTGATACAGATGAGGTTATCGTTTTTACCATATAAGGAAATGAAACTTTTTACTAGACAACACAAAACTACTTAAACATGATTCAAAAACCAGTAAAAGTTCCTATTGCATACGGGTGCTACAACCTTTGAATTTCTTTTTAAATTATCAATATCGAATAAATAAGACACGTTTAATACGAGAAAGCCTTATTCGGGCGTCATTTGCAACTGACTACCATACTAATTATTTATAATAGTCATATACTTGACTAATACTATATCAGTAGAATGAAAAAATGACAATAACAAACCGTCAACCATCTCAAAAATCCATAAAACGAAATACCAATTCAAAACAGAGCAACACAGACCTCCAAAAAGATAGAGGTAGGATCAGGTGCCTAGGAGAAGTGAGCATCCTCTGCTGACCGGTCGCACCCGCTGTGTGCTCTTTGTCGTAATCGGGGAAAAAAAACCCGGAAAAGTCCGTAGACAATTAGGTGATAAATTATGGTCTAACAATTAGTATGAAAAACGTCAGTCATCATGCGACCCAGTGGATGCTTGTATTTGCTGACAAGGTCGTTGTATCGACCATAGAACTTACGAAAAGATGACTTCAAACGAGCCTGTTGATAGTCCTGTTTTATCAACTTGTTTGTCAGTAGCTTGCCTCGCCCTTGCGTATCGAATTAACTGAGAGACAAAAACACCATATGCAGGTGATGAAGGTATATTGCTACATAAGTAAGGAAAGTTGTCTAGAGAAAAATTGAAGTCATCGCGTTTATCATAAAGTTTTGTTGTTAGGTTACCAATAATGTCCATTTCCAGTAAAATATCCAAATATGAAACAGATGACGCAGACTCTGTGGTATCTTTTATTTCAAGTTCACTGGGATATATCGAGTCGACGTAAGTATGGAAATAACAATTGTTAATTGATAATACGTCGTCGATATACCTGAATGTTGAGTTGAAGGCTACAGGGAGTGATTTTTTTTTGTATTTAAAATAAAATAGATTAAATTGTCCCTGCCTATTAAAGCTAACTACAAAATAAAATTGTCATAGTGTTAAGTATGATGTCACCGATACACCTCTGTCCCAACAACATAAGCTGGAACGCTTCGGCCAATGGTGAATTATATTTGATATAATGCAATTTTGTCTTAATATCTATTTAAAAATATTGTCTCATTTTTCTCCATACGACACATTTTTTAAAAGTTCTATAGCAGGCATATATATATATATATATATATATATATATATATATATATATATATATATATATATATATATATAGGTGGTTTTATGAGCTATCAGTCGCTTCTTTGATATAGTCTCATGACTCCTAGAGTCTGAAGTATGACAGATCAGTTTGGTATCATTATCGGTATTCATAAAGCATGGGCGAAGATATCAAATGTTGTTTCTCTACTTGCTGTGGACATTTTCTCTGTGTTTATTGTTCTTCCAACTCATAGAATTCCAAAAACATCGATACTCCTGAGCAGATCTGACATATGTCTTTATGTTTTGCAAAATTTACTACACCGAATTAATCATACATTTTATTTTTCGGTATTTTCCGTTTAGATCTGCATAAAAAATCATTGAAATAAAGAAAAATGTTGAAATCTGGACACTCACTTAAGGACTTTTTTTACATGATGGATCCGGTAAGTTGTAACTTTCTATATATAAGCTTCAAGCGAATTTTGGGGGTAATCAGCTGTTGTCCCGTCTGACTATTAGTGCAACCAATAGCAAGCCTGCGTATCAACTGTTCCTGAAACATGTTTAAGGTGACGCTTCAAAAGCGTTCCAGGTAGTATCTTTGTCTCATTGACCTTTCGTCTATACCTTTATCTATATCTCATCTTGAGCTGAACTCAACCTGCATTAGTTTTCGGAGAGAAGTTTTCACAGACCTCTTTGGCAATTATAAAACACCATTATTGCACCTACCGCAGATTATCAAAATTCCTAAGTGATGCCTCTACTTGTCTTTTTCTTAGAGAAAATATGCAACTGTTGTCATGAATATTGCAATGGAGAACTGAAAATTAAATGGTCTACAAGTCTTTCCCCACTGTATTATAGAAAGCTTGAATTTTCTAGCTAACACTAACCGCTGCACTGTGTGGTAAAATTGAGCAAATGGAGGTTCTTTTCAGATTAGGTTTTTGCCAATCAACACGCCATTATAGACATACCCTGAAAATTCAAGTTATCTACATCAGGATACACTGTCAGTGTTACGGATGTTATACATATACCAATATAAGCAATCTAACTGGGAAAAGTTTTAATGCCAAAACGTGGGAAAATTTTGAACTGTAAAACCTTTAATGTTGTCTACGAAATTGAATGTACCCTTTGTGGACTCATCTACATTGGTAAAACCAAAGGTTCACGGAAAAAACGAATATCAGGTCATAGATTTCAAATCAATAACGGCGGTTAGCAGCTTTTATACAAGCATTTTAATTCCCATGATCATTCTGTTTTCTCTATAAAAGTTAGAATTCTATAAAATATTTACCATCATACCAATAGCCAATCGCTGAGTACGCCATTCCGTAGACAACAAGAAGAACTTTGGATAAGAAAACTATGTAGGGCCTTTCCGTATGGATGCAACGATCATGTTGAAAGTGTGAGGAATCTTTCAAGTCCACAGTGTACCAATGTTAATGTAATGAGACGTTTTAACAACAGAAAGAGCCGTAGGCGTAGTCATGGTCATCGGTCTTACATTATGTATAACAAGCCAATTATACACGATGTTTCCTTTGATTCATTATTACCTTTTGTAAATAAACAATTGGGTCTCCATTACATTCGCACCAAACTTTACTCCGTCTCTTTGAAAGAGCTAAACAATCTTCTTGAAAAAGTCAAGGAAAAGCCGCTTCTTGATTTTTCTACACCGGAATACAGACTCGGATCCATGGTTATGGATATTGCTTATCATCGGCTTTTTAAACCTATACAAACAGAACATAATGCTCATGCATCACGTTATTTTTTCAAATTGCAGTATGCCAACAAGGGAATCGATGCCGTTAATATAAACAATATTCTTAATCACAAAAAAGTTCAGTCCTGCATTCCGCCATATTTCAATATAAAGTCAACCCCTTGTATTTCCTAGAATTATACTTCAACCATTGCTTCCAAACTCCTCAATTACAAACAAAATCTACAAGACCTCAATATCGAACATCTGAAAGATAATCCTCCAACGTGTTTATGTTCCTTTTCACACTACAACTATAGTCCTGCCGGACACATCATTGCTGGTGATGTTAATTTAGTTTACAACGAAGACCTAAGATCACTTATTATGAAAGGACCAAAATTTAAGGAGCCTAGATCCTTCACATGGCGTCGTAATTTTATACATATCATGAATTCTGTTGAAGATTACGCCAAGCGATGGGCAAAATCTGAAAAAGAAGACCTTGATACCTTGTCAGAATGGATTAAAAGCATCAGATGTATATTAAAATCTCGTATTAAACGACTGAGAGGTCAAATGAAAACCATCTATCCTTCTGTTTTCAATAAAGCAGAAGTGAGAAAAGAATTAGATAGATTGCACGATCAGTATGTACTGGTCCCTGCTGATAAGGCAAGTAACAACATTGTCTTTGTTTGTAAGGCACATTATCTTAATTGCATTTTCAAAGAACCAGGTTTCGATTCTACACATGGCAATCCTACTTACACCAATAGCAGCCATTCCAAGCAGGAAATATTTCAAAATCAAAAATCGGTTATGGATATCTTTAATATCCCCAATAAACAAAATGAATTTGATTTACCTTATTTGTACTGTATTCCAAAGCTTCACAAAAGTCCTTACAAACAGAGATATATAGCAGGTTCCAGTAAATGTTCTACCAAACCCCTCTCTTTACTCCTTACTAAAATTCTTACAGTCGTGAAGGAGAAACTTCAAGAGTACTGTACAACAATATACTCCAGAAGTGGTGTGAATCAGATGTGGATACTAAAAAACTTTAAAGAATTATTAGAAACTTTGAGTCACAAAATCGTACCAAAAACAATAGCATCAAAACGTACGATTTTTTTTAACGCTTTATACAACCATTCCACATGACAAATTAAAATCTAGGCTTTTTGATATCACCGACAGTTGTTTCGTCAATAAAAATGGAAGTCGTAAAAATGCTTACATTGAAAATCTAAAAACTATTTTGTTAAAAACCATTCTGATTGCACACACAAGTACTCTGAAGTTGACATTAAAAAGATGCTTGAGTTTCTGAGACACAGCATCTATGTAGTTTTTGGAAATCAAGTCTTCCAACAATCTGTTGGAATTCCCATGGGTACCAATTGTGCCCCATTGTTAGCAGACCTATTTTTGTATTCTTATGAAGCAGAATTTATTCAAAAACTTGTACGTGAAAAAAATAAATCACTCGCTGTGGCCTTCAACTCAACATTCAGGTATATCGACGACTTATTAACAATTAACAATTGTTATTTCCATATTTACGTCGAATCCATATATCCCAGTGAACTTGAAATAAAAGATACCATAGAGTCTGTGTCATCTGTTTCATATTTGAATATTTTACTGGAAATGGACTTTGAAGGTGACCTAACAACAAAACTTTATGATAAGCGCGATGACTTCAATTTTTCTATAGTCAACTTTCCTTACTTATGTAGCAATATCCTTCATCACCTGCATATGGTGTTTTTGTCTCTCAGTTAATTCGATACGCAAGGGCATGCTCTTCGTATGAACAGTTTCTAAGGCGAGGCAAGCTACTGACAAACAAGTTGATAAAACAGGACTATCAACAGGCTCATTTGAAGTCATATTTTCGTACGTTCTATGGTCGATACAACGACCTTGTTAGCAAATACAATCATCCATGGGTCGCACGCTGACTGACGTTTTTCATACTAATTGTTAGACCATAATTTATCACCTAATTGTCTACGGACATTTCCGGGTTTTTTCCCCGATTACGACAAAGAGCACACAGCGGGTGCGACCGGTCAGAAGAGGATGCTCACTCCTCCTAGGCACCTGATCCTCCCTCTATCTTTTGGAGGTCCGTGTTGCTCTGCTTTGACTTTGTATTTCGTTTTATGGATTTTTGAGATGGTTGACGGTTTGTTATTGTCATTTTTTCACTGTTACACACCCAGAAATTTTAGCCGGAAACTAAAACACTTTCTGGTACCTATTGGATTGACTGCAGGTCTCGTAGAACTTAATATCCACAACCATCAGAATACATTGTATTTTAGGTAACAGCGTCTAAGATTACGGAAACATCTTTGATTCTTGGAATTCTTTCTAAAAGCACCTGAAGTAAAACACGTTTTCACATAATTACTGGTCACATTTTTCAGGTGCAAGACCCTCCCCAAACCATAGGAAATCGGCAACCTACTTAAACATTGTGTAACGACGAAAGGTGACCCATAGAATATTGACGCGGGGGTCAAATTTCTACGGACAAGTAGGGTCCTTTTTCTACAGTATAAAACCATTCCACACCTGTACATCTTAGACCCCCAACGTTAAAACTGACCCATTACAATTTTGACATCGCTTATAAACTATGTAAAAATTTAGGAAATTAGAGGCGATACGTGTACCAAACGTTTGGCGAGGAGGGGGTTGGGGCGAACAAGGGAAGGGAGCAGCAAAAGCATATGAAAGATAGCCAGAACTTTGGAGGCGCCTTCCGTTTTACCATACACTTTAGAGCTACATATATAACATAAGTTTGATCAAAGCGATGTACATGTATGTGTTTATCTTGAAGTACTCGATCGTCAGTTTGTCCTGTGGAACCTCCTTGGTAAGCCTTTTTAGAGTACACGCATGATGATGAGCTCTCTTTTTGCATTATATTACATTTGATGAATATCTTTTAATTACTACATACTTACTACATACTTGGTTGACATATTCAATACTTTTTTTCTTCGGGGGTGTTACCCCAAAATTTGTCAGAAAATATGATAGGTTGCACACCACTATTAATTTTTACTATATATTCCTACCAAATTAGGCAACTTTAGACACGGGTAGCGAGTTTAAATCAAACTTCTGGGAAAATCCCTCTTTATAACTTTTAAAACAATAGTTCCTAAACAATCTAGTAGCAAAAAACACACAGCCATCCACAAAGGCACGAGAGTTTGTGTACATCAAAGTTACACATGTGCTTGAAAATCATGTCCGAGCCTTTTCACCCCCCTGCCATAACAACTCGCATCAAAAATTCAAGTGACCTCGTATTTTTACAAAAGTTGGAAAATAAGGCATTTTACACGTTTTTCATCTCATCAAAAAATACAGTCCCTGTCGCTGGCGGAAAACCCCTAAAACGTAGGGGAATTCGGGAAATATATTGTCTCAGCAAGTTTTTGACGTGAACCTCCGGAAAAATAGTGTTATGAGACCTGCATAACTCTTGGTTTTTTTTTAAATGAGAGAACTGTAATAATTACGTAAGTATCACACTTGTAAGTTTTTTATCTAAAATATTTACTTCTCTACTTAATGAAAGATTAGGCTAAGACAAACAATGTTATCAATGTAATCTCACACATGGGTTTAAGGCTGGATTTAGTACAACGGATTCATTTTTTTTAATTTAACATTGGTTTATTAATCGAAGTATAACGAAAGGGAAAACAATCAATTTGCTGTTTTGTAGATTATCAAAAGGCTTTTCACAATAGTGAATGAAATCTAATGTTCTTTAAATTAGCAAAATGTGGTTTTGATAGTCAAAAGACTGTGATACATGAATTATGACGACAACGCCCAACACATGATTTAGAGAGTACTAGTATACATTAAGATTTTTGCAAAAAAAAAAAATAATTTTGAGGAAAGTGTTACAACTATGATGGTATATTTTTAATTTGGGCGTATGCCATAGCAGTTGAACAGAAAATACAGAATGTTTAAATATGAGCTAAACTTAAAGAAAAATGATAACTGTATTTTAAACAATACTATTATATCAAAATACGTACAATGTGTGTGAAACAAAGGAATTTTCTAATTGTTGGCTGTCTTACATAAAAGAGTTGATTAACAAGAAATTCAATTTTTGTGTACTTATGGAATTGCAAAGAATTTTGATGAACATGTGTATTTACTTGACGTAAAACAAGAGTTTAACCGATATTTTATCTATACAAGGTCATAGTTACTTTGAAAGTTCCTCCAAATGTATGAAATTAATATATTAGCACTTACGTGATAATTATGAAATACACGTATATATAAAAAATATCAAATATGTATATTTATATTTAGTGTATATTTCCAATTATGTTTGCATTGGAAATCTGCGACGTTCAATTTCTTATGAAAACACTAAGTCTATTGATGGCGCATGAGCACAATTATATACGTCATCACGCGATTTCAATATATTTTTCATTGAAAGATTTAGGGATGGCAATCGATTGCTGAATTGCTAATCGATTAATCGTTACTTGTATCAAAATATGCAGATTGTTTACGAATGTTTTTATGTTTTTTATAATAATTATTATAAATGACACAGAGAGTACGATATAAATATCATGTTTATGTTTAAATCAAAATATGATATTAAAATTTCATTACGTGACAATTATTTAAAGAGAAATTTTAAACAACGAGAGACGGTCATGAAATAGTTTCACTGGCCACATTTCGCAAACAGTTCGAATTCTCAAAACAAAGTCTGCCATTACAAGTTATAGACCTCCGCTTGAAATAATTATCCATTCGGACAATATGTGTTCGCTTTACAATAATTGTTGTATTTTTTCGAAATAGATTGATGTCGTAATTGAAGAATTAAAGGAAAAAAATAAAATAAACACATTATATACGTAGATACAATAGTGATAATTGTAACGGTACTCAACAGTGATATTGGTATCATTTAGTAATAATTTATGAAAAGCTGAACAGACAAGGCAGTGATATGTTATTTTAACAATCACTATAATTAACACCTACTGACCAATTTTCCTCCAAGACCTCAGCCCTGGGATCATTACCGTCTCCGATTCAACTTGATTATAAAAGGTCTCCAAAGAAAAAAAAGTTAAAACTTATTTTGAAATTACGTTAAAAAAATACGTTATTTCTATTTTAAACGACTAACCGATTATTGATTTTGAAACCGGTTATCGTTGTTCCGACCGATTAATCGGTTAACCGGTTTGAAATTGCCATCCCTAGTAAGATTGAATGAAAGGTTCTAACTTACATAACCAAATCAATATGTACTTCAGAAAAGAAAAACAATCTTTAAATCATTTCTATTCGTTGATAGAAAAGATGTTTCTTTATAAAGTTTCTGGCACTATATTTTTAGTCAGGGAAACGAATTTAATAATGTGTTAACAATCACAGATTTAAAATGAGTTTAATTTTATTCTAAGCTGTCCATTTTACAAAGAAATGTGAAATATGTATTTAACAAGACACAATTAAAATCGTTCTGCCTTTAAACTTGTTAAATTAAATTGTTAACAAAGAATATCAAAGAGTTTTGTTATTTTGGCAAATATTTTTACAAATGCTCAAAATTAAGATAAACATATCATAATGTTTTCCTTTTGTTTTGAAAATATCCTCTCTATGATCCTGTTTACTGTCACTTTTTTTCATTTCCTTTTATCACAAACATTATAATACATTGCTATCCCGCAGACTAATGTAAGGTTGTGATTAAGGGTCTTCCACACATCTAAGAAAAGTTCTGCATACAAACTTAGTCTTTTTAATTACTTAAAGATATGAATTTCTAGCATGGGTTCGACTTGAAAATGAAAACAACAAAAATTCAACTTTTACGGGAAAATATTTTGTTTTAAACTTTACCGATATTTATAAAAATAAAATTCCTTGCTGTATTCGAACTCAGAACCTACAGGTAGATAGAGCTAAACTAAACCCATTACGCCACAGAAACCCTGAGTTTCTGGCGATATGAACTGTTCTGCAATGCGTTAAAATCGCCATGTTGTGCCGTACTGTCATAAAAAAAAATAAAAGTGACGGTGTGTCATGGATTTTTAATTATATGTCTACATCTTTTTGAGCAACTGTTATATGTATATACGTTAAACATATGAATCGTATGGTTCTTGTTAAACATTATAGGATACAATGAAAGATGGTAATGATGCGACAGTCACTTTGCTGATAGGCAAATTTCGAGATTCGCACTTTTTAAGTTATCTATGATAAACATGTTCAAACTAACTTTCAGTTATTATCTGAGATACTTTTTTTTCTTTTGCGTTGAAAATGTAGATTTTTATTTGGCCCGTATCACCACAGACAGACGGTGTCTTTAAAATCTACGTTTGTAGCGTCACACTATGTAGACGTCATTGGTAACGTTGTTGCGCACAAAGGTCATGATCTAGTAAATGAAACTAGACTACAGATTCCTTAAATTTGAAATAATTTTTTTTCAATGATGATTTATAACAGGATCCCAATTTTATATGGTAACCAAGGCTTAATTTTAAAGTATACACACTGAAAACATGTGTTTTAAACTGTCATTTCAATGAAATATGAAGTTATCTAGCTAAAAATTTCTAAAGTTTTTACCTATGTTTTGACGATTCAATTATCTTCAGAATATCTACACACTCCTAAAAAAAACAGCATATTGAATGTTGTGTACCTCTTCTTTAAAGTGATATTAAATTGAACATAGGTATCGGGATTTCTTCTTATGGTTTCATTTGGAATGCAAAGGGAATTTTGTGGGTTTTTTTTCACCTCTCAACTATGTTAAGGAAGCTATCAGAATTTTAAAACGTGTTGTTTTTGAAAATTTGCAAAAGCCCTGCCCATTATTCATGAAACATTTATGAAATATTGTTTTTTCGATAATTTACAAACATCAACCAAAATTAATATGATTAATTATTGGGTTTTGATCGTATCAAGAAAAGTGTACTGAAATAATTACACTAAATGTTCCTTATATCTCGCGAAAATATAAAATGTATAAGTCGTCTGTAAGTCGTAATGTATGAATAGACAAAAAATGTTTACTGCATTTCCACACATTTTTTAAGATAAAACACTTTGATTTTGCCTATTGTAGTATTACATTAATTGTAACTTCCATCAATATGCACAATAATAAAAAATGTTCCATTTTCATGTTATCTTTAGCACAATAGTTTGCTAATCATGACACAGTAAATTTAAGTTTTTTTTATCTGTAATGGTAAAAAATGTTTGAAAAATAAATCCAATTTATCATTAATGATATAAATACGAGTATAAGTAAAAGCAGAATAAATTTTGATGTTTGATGGTTGATGCTCTAATTCAATGACTTTATATTATACTTTAACGAAGCAAATGTTAATTCATGTACTATTTTATGTGGTATAAACATAATATAAATCAAATCGTTGCAATATATACTTTTTTTGCATACAAGTACTTTTCATTCCAATTATTGCACTGTTCATAGATCTTTTTGATTTTTGTATTAATTTCCTAGCTGATCACGATTTTTTTTAACAGTATCCGTCAGTACCTAGCTATTTTCTAGTTGACAAGTGTCTTTACTTTACTCTCTCTTTACCTAAGTGAACTCATTGACGTTCACTGAAGAAAAGGTAGTTCAGTTTAATATCGACTTTTTTATCCTTAGAAATCTTCACCATAAAAAAATTGCTTTTGTCATTTTTTTACGAATCTTCTTTTATAAAATTATGCATCAGACTATTTTTAAATAAACATCTGATTATGTACACAAACTTTGTTCATTCATTACAGAAATTGACTTATATCACCCAAATTCATTTAAAAACAACCAGTGCATAAGATCAATAGTTGAACAAACGAAATTCACATAACGACATTCATCAATAGAGTATTATAAAATCATCAGATGATAATTTGTTCCCTGCTTTTGATTTTTGATTCTAGTTCCCTGCAGTCAACACATTGACATAAACGACCGACTCTTTCACAGCTCTACGACACTCACGGCGAATTTACTCCCTCAGAAGGTTCAATGAATCATCATTTTACACTTCTGGCGCATTACTCTGGAGATTTTCTAGGAGTTAGGATATCTTTATATGATTTACCTCCACTGCTGAATTTAAGATATACTGATATTCCCGAAAATTGACTGGCATCGTCTGATATCTATTGTACAATCGCTCTACCCTACTGTAAATCTATTGTACATCTACTGTACAGAGCTACTGTATCCCACTGTGTCCCACTGTACAGAGCCACTGTATTCCACTGTACTCCACTGGACAGCATTGTACCTACCCACTGACCAGCACTGTACCCCATTGTACGCAATTGTACGGAGTACTTTCCAGCACTGTTTCCCACTGTATCTATTTTTGTCTAAGTTACAATGTTAAAAAATGAATCAAAATATTACTTTAAAAAAAAAATGCATATTTGAGATAAAATATGCATGCATTAGTTTTGATTATCTCGTATTGCTTACAAGAAAGAGAATGGGCTTCTATTTCTTTAAATTCATAATTACATGCGCAGATCTAGATTTAGAATTTTTTTTCAGGGGATGGAGTCCGAAATATATTTTTGTCCGTCGGAGAGGGAGGGTCTAAGACCTATTTTCGATATTTGAAATGTAAATTTAAGAAATTCTCCAGCCCCCCCCCCCCCCGATAATCTCTTGTATTAAAAATCGAAGTCAAATTTAGCATACATCATATAACAGTTTATTTAATTCAAAAAAAAAAAAATATTTATATCGATTTTAAAATTGATTTTTAAGTTTTTTACAATAAATTCAATTTATTTATATGATCAGTTCATATGTGGTTGATTTTATTTTCAACAAAATAAAAATATTTCTCAACATAATGATTATTCGAAATGGAGATGGAGTATAACAGGATATGACATATATGTGGTTGATTTTATTTTCAACAAAATAAAATTATTTCTCAACATCATAATTATCCAAGATAGAGTGGAGGATAACAGGATATGACATCAAAATGTCTTTGAAGTTTTACTTCACACGAAGGTCATCGGGGCAGTATCTGTATAATTACAGTAAACATACATCAGTAGATCAAAAGGTGTGAATGTCGCATTAATTTTGTAAATTGTCTGTCTGGCACCTTGCCAAGGATGTTACGTAATGTCTTAATAGGGGTATGTTTGATATTTAGAATATTTAATGAAAATGAAATATATGTTAAAAACAAGACATGCATGAATAAACATAACAATTTTCATATTCTTTATTTTAGGTGAGTTTTTTTAAATTAAAATAATGTCGGATATTAAATACTTTATAAACTCATCCCCCCTCTTTCTCTCTATACCAATCGCTAAAATCAAAATAAGCATGTTGTTAAATTAAAAGACCTATTAACATTTCTCTTTTTATTTATATATACATGTTGTATCTTCTATTGTACGGCTTGTTGTCATGATCCGGTTACATCTTTTAAATTTTTTTACCATTTAATTTCTATAACAATTAAGAGAAGAAAATAGACCCCGAAATTTAAGATATTTCAGGAACTTAGTAACAGGGATCCCCCTGCCACCACCCTTTTTTTGTTTGCAGCATTTTTTTTTCTTCTAAAAATTACATTTTATGATGAAGATTCCCCCCTCCCATTTTTGGGAGAATATGAAATAATACAATTAACAGTGAAATTGAAGTTTTTGCTGTACTACTGCGCGCAACCTCACGATCACATCTTAGGTTTTTTATTACTGGCAGGTGGTTGGCGGATTTCTTTTTTTTTTGTAAGATTTTTTTTGGATGAGTCGGCTCCTCCCTCCCACTTTCAAAAACGACGCTTCATGCCTCTTAATTAAGAAAATTTTCTTATTTCCTATATAGCTTGTAACACTAGATTTGATTGGCTAACGACCCGGGTGTAAATTTCCGTACTCCCGACTTGAGCCGGGGTAAATAAAACGCGATGTCACAATGCATTTAATATGACGTCACAATGCATTAAATGCGTAAATGACATACCTTGACAGTGTAATACACCCTTGATTTGACATGGAGAACATATTTATTCAGTTTGCATTGGAAATAAATTCGTAATCCTGGTCCAATCAAGGGTGTACTGGGATTTACCCCGGGTTACTTCGGTCTCAAGGTGTATGGAATACAACCCGGGGTTAATTATCGTACATCCTTAAGTGAACCAGGATAACTAATAATGTTCAAAATTCATAATACATACAGTGACTGCAGTAGGTGTAATTACTGGTATGTAAAATTTGAACCCGACATCAAATATATCTTAAAAAGAAATCAACCTGTGATCAAGGAATTATCGTGCTTTCTACAAAATGTACCCTTGTAATGAAGTGCGCAGTCATCCCTGGATATGTGTACACAAAGAACAAGCATGGATGTATTATGTTGGTTCTGTGTTAATTGGCTGGTTTTAGTGGCTGAAGCACAATTAACGAGAAAAAGGGAATTAACAGCCCGGTCGTATTAATCAAAGGTTTGCCATAATCTAAAAGAAATAATTATGTAATCTGGTTGGTTAGGGATGTGTAATTTCTTATATTTAAAAGGCGATGACCAGCAGTTTACAAATAAACAAACACAACATTTATGCAGTTTTTTAAATCAGATTTTAAATATAAAATTCAGGATTTTAATCTTCTCAGGAAATTATCCTAAAGAAGGTCTTTTTATTTTGTGATTGTAAGATTCAAAATAAAAATTAATAAATAAAACATAAATCAATTTTCATGAACTGTTGAATTCTTTTCTATGTAAATGCTGCATACAACTGAATATGGAAGAAAATATCGTACTGAAAATATTTAAAAAGGTTTAATTTTTCAAATGTATGGTCCAGTGGGATACAGTGGGTTTTACTGGTGGTCAGTGCCAAGTACAGTGGCGTAACGTGGGGTACAGTGCTTGGTGCAATGTAAAGTGGCGTGGAGTGGGAAGTCAGTAGGACTGCACAGTGGCGTACAGTGGGGTACAGTACTGGTCAGTAGAAATGTACAGTAGGGTACAGTTGGGTACAGTGTGAGTCAGTTAAAGGTACAGTGAGCTACAATCAAAGTACAGTAGATGTCATACAATGTCAGTGGATTTTCGGGAATATCAGTGGATTTTGAATTCCGTACTGCTCTTCCTCCTCTGCCACGTAGCACAACGAGGGATTACTCCACCGCACTGATAAAGCAGGAAAGGTGTCTATCATATTATCACATGTTTAAACAAATATTATATAGATGCGATTTTGTTGTCCATATCGTGCAATGTACACCTGCATTATCTTTACTATTTAGTATTTATAAAAGGATATGCTTCCGTGCAAGTTGGATACTTTAAAAAAAAAGTATTGTTAATTCTCCCAAGAGGACACTCATTTTTATGCGCATTATTAACGGGATCTGCTATGTCCGTGTAAAAAGAAAATGAATACCAGCTGGTCAGTACTTGGTTCAAATTGCAAGACATTTTATTTGATCTAAAGGTATCCGATATCCTATGAGTCTTCTGCTCTTTGTGCTTTT
Source organism: Magallana nippona (assembly GCA_033439105.1). NCBI lineage: Eukaryota > Metazoa > Mollusca > Bivalvia > Ostreida > Ostreidae > Magallana > Magallana nippona. The sequence goes on from JASWDR010000560.1 coordinate 24,869, forward strand.
AAAATAATTCTGAGCAGCTTTTGCTCCCACAGTGTTCCTGCATATTCTGGGTTCAGAAAAGCATGATTTCATATTTTTGAATGGTATTTTCAGTCATCCCTGCCACCTCACCTCCAAGGAGATAACAGTGAACTTTAATCATCCTCCGTGTTAAGGTGAATATCAGGTGCATTATTCACGGTTGATGACCTTTTGTAAGGCATGTTAAGTATTAGGTATTGTCAGTTGACCTTTAGTGACCTCTCTGTCCTGCAAATTGACTGACGCCATATCCCAGTACCTGCTTTAAATATTAATGGTAGTTTTGTAGATAGGCCTAGTCCCGGCCATGAACTCGATAACCTTTAAACTTCTTTGGTACTAAGTAACAATCATCACCACCACTACCACCTACCCGAGCTTTATGTGGCTGTGTGACCGACTGAGGCACATTTTGGCATAGAAACTTTTATCGTGGTATTGTTACCCGAGTGGGTTACCATACATGTCTCGAGATACACGGAGTTTGATTATTAGAACACAGCTGTGAGGTCACACCGGTATTTAACATTCTATACATCCAGTGGAGCCTAAGCCAAAGACTTAAAACCCGACTGACTTAAGGTGGAATAACACATCATCACAAAATAGCTGACATCTGATCGAAACGACATTTCGTTTTATTAAAAAGATTTTAACTATAGCAACATGTAACTTACTTCATAACCGAGTGGATAAAGTGTTGGGCTTGTGATCCGAACATCCTGAGTTCGAATCCCACAGGGGCTTTTGTTGTTACTCACTGAATTGAATTTGTATTTTTTTATCCCCAAACTGCAAATGTTTCGCTTATTTGACTGTTAATTTGAGTTACCTTTACCAAGTGTGTTATTCCACCTTCAACATTACAACATAAGCCACCGACCCTGCATTTTAATGTGCATAAAACTAAAATAATATGAACATCACTTATAGCAGCAACAATTCATTAACAACCAATTACATCATATTTAGTCTTTATTGATGCTTAGCAAAAATGTGTAAAGAGTGTGTCCTTGAATTATTCTTCAAAGCACCTAATTGATTTGAGACACACGTCTTTTTTCTCCTTTTAGCTGATAACATTCTGGTAGACTCATGGATTTCTGTTTAAAATTGGGAAAAAAATCCTGCAAAACTTTAAATCAATCAGAAGCATTTTTGGGTTAGAAGCATTTTCCCTTTGGTTACTTATGACATTTCCGGTGCATTATCTAATTTGACATAGATATGTTAAACGAATTTGGAGCAGGATTCGCCCTCCGGACCTCGGAACTCTTATTGAACTACCTTTTCCGGTACTCTTTAGGTTCGGCCTGCTTATTTCTAACCATGCCTACCTGTTCCTTAACTTACATGCCCGGCTTAATTAAGGTTATCTGACGCAATATCCCCCGCACTCTTAAAGTAAAAAAAAAAGTACTTTTAAAAAATAAAAATAAAAATAAATAATCAATATTCGAATCATGAGCTATTTTTAGACTGGCAAGGAATTAAATGTTGATAAAGGCGGACACAGAACAGTTTCCGGTGTATTGCCTTGGAACTGTGACATAACAAAAGCCCATGTTATATATATGAAAAAGAAAAGTTTAGACATTTGAAGGTGTAAAAAGGAGCTATTAAATAGACACTTATTTTGCTATGATGATATTTGTGAACAGTATGTATGCTTTGTAAATATTATATTTTCATCATTGTGATTACTAGGAATATAATTAACGTCGTGGGAAAGAAGGTTAGTCATTGATACCAGAGTCTGGTCAGGAGTCAACAAGTGGTTGTTAGTAAACACAGGGTATATGTAAACATTGCCTACAGCTAGATTCTCATGGACATTTACTGCAGATGTGATATAGAGTGTTATCGATGGACTGTTACTTAAGTTCATCAGCATTAAGTATTCAAAGTACATTATTATTATAATTTTGGCTATAAAACAAAAACAAAGCAATGGTAGATTTCCAGTCAGTTGAAGAAATCTTTCTGTACGTTACACGTCATATCAATTTTAAATTGTGCTTGTTACTCAGAAATCGAGTTTAATATGTCAAGTTATATACTTTTCATTAAATTGTGTATATTGTTTGCATTTAGATTAATTAAAAAATGCTGATCTTTAGAAAGAATTTACCTAACTGTTTTGAACAAGTCCCACACCAACGACGACAACAACAACAACAACGAAAACAACATTAAAACAACAATAACAACATCAGAGACAACGATAACAACATTACAGACAAAGACAACGACAACAACGAAAACAACATGATGGAAACGATAACAACGAAACAACGACGTCGACTTAAAAAAAACAAGGATATCGACAATAATAACGACAACAACGTTTCCGCGATGACAACGACGACACATGTTGCTTCACAATTTCTAATTCGTGTAATGAAGCCCTTGGTAATATTGGGTGTTTAAGAATGCTTCGATATATTTAAGCACAAAACATAGTTTCTTACTCCCTATAGTGTGTCTTTGTATTATTGGAGAAATTGAACAACTTTAGAAAATAACGTTCCAAGTAAAATAATTTCTTTTTACAGAAAATACTTTTTTATCTCTTAAATTGACTTGTAAAATGAAACATAGATATAGATAGGCACTGTGAGTTCATAATGTTAAACATGATTAAATTGAGATTAATCATACAATGATCGGGGACTGCAGGGACATCGCATTTATATGCCTTTCTAATCGCCTATTTGTAGTGAAAGTTGGCACACATTTTGAACAAACACAATCAAGAATTTGAATTCTGTGAGAAAAAGGAAATTGTCAGTAGGTCACGGGGAGTTTCACTACTTTGATTTTTGTTTACACCGGATGACGTTTTTTAGAAGGGAATATAAGCAAGAGAACCATGCTGTGAGAGGGTCGATGCGGTGACAATGCGGATAATAGGGCATCAGGTTTAGTGAGTCATTCCCATTTAGTATTGCAATTGTGGGTTTTTAATTGGAAAAAGTCTTAGATTTGACTGAATAAGTCTTTCATGGTTTTGTATAATTTTTTTTTAATTACATGTAAACAATTGTAATACCATGTAATAGATTCGGTGTAACGAAGAATATTGACCCAGATTGAAAATTGACCCGGGGGTCATTTTTCAATGTTGAATATTGACCTGAGGGTCATTTTTCAACGTTGAAAATTGAGACCAAAAGTCGTGAAAATAATACCTGGGGTCATTTTTCAAGTTTGAAAAAGATTTTTATAAAATCTGATGACTTCGACACGTTGAAAATTGACCCTGTTGAAAATTGATTCCAATATTCAGTAAACTGAACTGGAATCTGCTCAACCCGGTTTTAATATAAATGTATATACCTGGAAGCTTTAGTTTTAAAATTTGAATTCTTTCATACTTTCCGATACATATACGGACGTGGCTGATTTGTCCGATAACAGTCATTTAATATCAAAACTGAAAATTTGGTATCTAATCTATGGAAAGCCGTAGGGTACCCCCGCATAATTATTATATTTTCCTATATAATTGACCAAAATAATAATTTCACCCAATTTCACTTAAATTGTACTATTATTATCTTTTCACAATAATTATAATCTTAACTTTGTAAAAAAAAAAATACCAACATAATTATTTTTTATCATCAAATCATTATTGTATTCTGGTTCAAAATAATAAAAATGTCACCCAACAATAATTATGATCGACATCCATATAATAATTATTGTGCGCATACAAGTCAACATTATAATAATTGTAGCCAGCGAAACATTATAATTATTGTTGGCAGGAACAATAACTCTGCTTCAAACTTTACAATTATAATTTTGCAGACAGCGAGCGAATCTGCAAGATAATTATTTGGACGCTTGAAAAACAAAACGCTTTAACAACGAAGATCTTGCAATTATAATTTTGCAGGCGAATCTGCAAGATTATAATTTGGACGCTTGAAATACAAACGCTTTTATAACGAAGATGTGACAATTGCGCATGTGCAAGTTAACTTTCACTTTAGTTCATGATAAAAGAGGATAGACGGTCAGGAAAGATTGTCATTCTGCGAGGTAAGTTTCTTTTTAATTGTTATTTGATCGTCTCTAATCTATATGGCACAAATGTTTGTGGACTACCTCACGTTTTGTCGACAGTACAACAACTGTTAAAACCAACTCAGTATCAGAAACTGCCTGTTTGGGAAGGATGCAAAAATTGTGGGGTAGAACACAGGGGCTCGTCACGAGGTTTTACAACTTCATATATCTACCACCTCTATATACAATAAAATATACAATAAAATACTATTGTATATAGAGGTGGTAGATATAAGAAGTTGAAAAACTTCGTGACGAGCCCCTGTGGGTAGAATATTAACAAAATACCTTTATAACACAAATTCTAGGTACTACACCCTCCCCACCCAACCCCAATCCACCCCACTCCAACACACCCAGATAAAGATTTTGAAGATTGGATAAGTGTTTATTTTTTACCTTTAATTTACATATATATGAGCCGGTCCTATGATATCGCGGTAGTTAAATCATTTTGTCGGAAAATCTATCAATACGAAAATATTTCCAGAATCTAATGTTATTGTGAGTTTCCTCTATTATATACCTCAGTGATGTTTAGCATGCCTCTGTTTACCATGTCTAAAAATATCCCGACGCCAAATGTCAATTTCAGCACCTGCTACTATACGTAAACAGAAATACCGCGATACCATAGAACCCGCGATATGATAGGAAACAAGTATACTATATACCAATTTACATAAGGGTCATTAGCGATTAACCTGAGATGTACTGGTTTGCAGCAACTAATTTTCGAGACCAAGTCTTATCCACACTTGTTATTTTTCTTACAACTATACGGCAAATACTGGTCCAGGGCAAGAAATATTTGCGACAATGAGGCTCTCGCAAACCTCATAAAAATTTCACGCGAATAAAAGTTAATTTACAGTATATAATTCTCCAAGATTAACATATTGAAGTCCTTAGCTTTTATTCTCCTCAAAGCTGACAAAATTTATTACATTTTGTACAGTATTCTGTTGTATATCCTTTTACTGCTACCATTCTATTAAAGCAGGCTTTTTCGTTTTTAGAATCCTATTACAACCAGTCAGCCAAGGGTGGTTCGTTATAAGCGCCCTGGTCATCCAGTGGATATAACCCCTTTCTGAAAGCACTCCCCAACTGTGCCTTACACCATTGAACTGGCGTGACTGCTGACTTAAGATGAGTATGGCATTTTGTTATATAAACCTGCTACATTCTTGGTGTTTTCAGGCATGGTCATTGAATTAATATATTAAATGGAAGACTTGTTTCTTGTGACAATGCATATTGATAGATTTCTGGATATATATATATATATATATATATATATATATATATATATATATATATATATATATATATATATATATATATATATATATATATGACATGTTTATGTTTTCAGGGATCCAAGACCTTACCGGGCAGACTAAAAAGGTTGATGCAGACTTCACTAGAGCTCTCAGTATGTTATTGTGAGTTTATGCATTTTTGCTTTTATCATTGTTTTTAAAAATTAGGAACTACATTAATTGTACATTTATTGTCTCTTTGCTGGCCAATGATTTTCAATCTACTCCACTCCTCTTCAATGGAGAGGAGTGGATGGCCATGTTAAGCAAGGATGCATTCATTGATATTTTCTGTGTTTTTAAAACACTAAATCAATACTAGTATATGCATTTGAATCTTTCTGCAGATTTAGTCTCTCAGTGTGTTTTAATGAAATTCCTGCAATTACAATTTTTCAATTATCTTGATTCAAATTCTTGCCTTACATTATCTTCATTTGTGCCTACTTTGTTTCAGTTATGGAGATGCTTTATCTTGATTCAGACAGTTAAATAGTTACAACCAATCACATACTATGTAAGTAAGTAAGTACATCATGTGTTAGGTTCAAGATCTTGAAATATGTTCATGTCTATAATCAAGTCAGAGTAAACCTAACTATAATAAAAAAAATTTTAAGTGTTCTAGAAAAAAAGAATCACCGTTTTGGTGCTTTTTGCACACACAAGTACTACTCAATACATTGTAATACTGTGTATCCTCTAGTTTTACTCACAGTGCTTCTATGTTTAATATACAAACACTAGCATCTGGTCATTCTAATTAGTTTCTTGTCAATATTATCAGTATCTGGTCAATGTAATCCATATCTGTCTAAGTAATAAGTATCTTGCTAATGTACCAGCAATATGTATAAAGTTTATATTGTAATTTTTTTTTCAGTACAATCAGTATTTGTTCATTTTAATCACTATCTGAACAATGTTTTCAATATACATGTATGTTTAGTTAAATCAGTTTTAGATTGGAATAAAACAAATATATGTGTTTAATGAACATATACATAGGGAGGTTTTACATCTGTTTGTTACAGCTTACATCCACACAAGCCAGAACCTGTTCCCACATCCAGTGCTTTGATGGCCCCACTGAACTGACGATGGATGAGAAAAATTCCATACATGGGTTCAACATGCCCGGGTCACGCAGGTAATAGCTCTCGCTTGCTATAGGAAAAACCTTGAAATGTTCATATACTTTTCATTTTTTTAAGTACCAGCCTAATGTTGTACAAACTTCTTATTTTCATAGAAGTTTTCTAAATGTATAATGCGTCTTTTACCTTTTCCTCAAGTTTGTACATGGTTAGGCTGGCAGTAAACAAAGGCTTTGAAATGAATGCCCGTCCTCGATTTACTATACAAAGTCACGAATGTCGGCTGACCCCTACTAAGTTGTAAAGCTTCGTGCATTTTATTTACACTAAATTCAGCGCTAAAACTTGTTGATTCTTATGGTTTAAATATCAACAGATGATGTGAGATAAAAATTATGCTTAATTTGAATCTTCATTTTTTTCACTTTATACCGGGGCCCATACGTGCACTCGTCCTTTGGTATTTGAAATTTTGGTCGCATGTGGAGGCATTCATGGTGTTACGACACATCTACTTAAAAAAATATTCTTCACTAAGACCATTTATCCAGAAAAATATTCCTCACTACGACCATTTATCCAGAAAAGATGAAACTTATGTGAAAGCATCTTTGGGTAATGGGGATACATATCTGTCCAAATTATGATCCCCTAGGGTAGGGTGGGGTCAAAATAAATACAAAAATATCTTTGAAAAATCTGACACAAGAAAAGGGTTCAATGTTTAAACATAGGAATATGTGGAGAATAAAATGAATAATTAAGATCTTTTATACACAAGTTCTACTCTACTTATAAAGATCAGTCATGCCTTTTGTTGCTCAGGTGAGTGATGTGGCCCCCGGGCCTCATGTAAACATTACTGTTTTGTTTTGAACTATATCTTTAATCCATGAAATATCCTAACTTTAGAATTTTAGTGTATGTGTATTTGCAATGTGCAATGTGTAAATCTGTTTTTCTGTTAATAGAGTTCCATGTATCTATTAAGGAGTACACAGACAAAACATCTGGGACAAGAAAGAAAGAAGAATTAAGCACGATGGTGACTATCAGGAGGTTAGTAAAATGTATTGGTCATTTTTTTTATAAATTCTATAATTTACACAACTTTAACTTAGAAATTTTTTTTATTGTATATAATATTTAAAATTGATACAAGTTTTACCTTTGTAATATGACAGTACCATAACTTTGGACAGTTTATGCTGTAAAATAGTAAAGCAGAGCAACTTAAATTTTAACTGTCAAAAGTTAAGGTATATACATATAATATAGATAATAAGTTCACCCATGATGATTTGATTTTTCATTAATATGAATTTTAATGAGAATACAATATCTAAAAACATGTTGATTTGCTTCTATTTTCTGCATTGCCATCATATGAATATAATTATAATGATATGAAAATTATGTTCAACCTTTCAAATAAGGAATTAAATATTTTTATGTTTCATTTTAGGAACAAGAAAGAGAGAAATGAAATGAAATGTATCAACTATATTAACCATCCTGATTCAAAAGGGAATAAACACTTGATAACAAATTGTTGTAGTTCTTTTTTATATGAATTAAGAGGGCTCGATGGTCGTGGCCATTTTTATATGGTATTGATCTTTAGAAGGAGAGCTCTATATAAAAATATAACAATATACCCAAATTTAAAAGTAAAAACTTTTGGGTTTTTTTTTAGTTAATAATAGTTTATAGGTAAGCAAATCATATCTCAAAATTTTAGGTAGATTTGATGGTTAATTTTTTGACCATTGAGCCCCCTTAATTAGAGATTTACTAATATAAAGTTGATATCGAGGAAAAGTGTGCACAGTGAAGTAAAAATATCAAATCTAAAATTATATATTTTGCTCAATTAAGGTACCTCACTACACCTAGACTTAAACTTCTTAACTGGGTTTTAAAAATGGGTTCTGAGAAATCAGGTTATTGAAATAGTGGGCAGGCGGTCAAACAATGTGGTTGTATATCATCATTGTTAAGTGGTAAAAGTATCGGGCTTGTGAACCACTGATCATGAGTTCGAATCCGCCTGGGCCTCTTGTTCATATTTACTAAATTACAGTTTAGAAAATACAGTTTTTTTTATCAAAACTGCACATTTTTTCACCTATTTGACTTTCATACAAATATTCTTATTTATATATCTATCATCTATCTATATATCTAGTATATATCTATATATCATCTATCTATTCAGCTTATCTATCAATCATAAGTAATTTTCTGAGACGCTATTTCAAAGTGTACTCCGCCACCTTAAATGAAAAATAGTTGTATGCTTGATAAAAGTTGCTTTCAAAGAAAATGAACACATAGATTTCATGTATAAACGAACACATATACATATGTTGAACACGTTTTACACGTACAAAATATACATCGATTTTATTTTCGCACAAACTAGCAGGCAACCTGAAGTACGGTATGTGTTTATGGCGATTAAGGAGGTCTACTGAATTGCATATTAACAAGCCTTGGAAGAAGAGTTCTGTTTTTAGGGCATGGCTATACTGAGGGGATGATATGAGATGTGATAAAGATTTTGCCATTCATACTTCTCTATGTATTTCCCCTGCACCTCCATGTTAAATATGTGTAAACGTACCTTCGAATCTTGTTTGAAGTAACATGTATCAACACACATTGCAATATACTAATTAGAACATAATCCACTTTTTCATCCAATCAGCAGTCGCTAAAGACTCTATTGAGTGATGACAATTGCTTGGTGCAGAACTTTTGATATAAAGAGTTGGTTATGTTCTAAATATGTTAGATAAGACATTTTTGTATGAAGTACAATTTTAATGATGAGAAAGAAGGTGACTCCACATAAGTGGATTTTGTTTATATTGTAGTAAGAAAGGAGGAAAGAGCATATAAATAAATATACAATAAAAACATATGGCAGGACTGGGAATTAAACCATGGATCCCTGAAACTCTAGTCAGTTCAACCACTATGCTAATGTGGCCAATATCAACTGTTTATATCTTTCCCCATATATTTTGATGCACTACTTCATGTATGAAAAGGAATACACTCACATACATGTAATCATACAGAATACTATTTTGGGGCTGCTTTAAACAAAACTGATAAATTTAACACCAACATATAACCTACAGTATCCAGCTACTTTACAATGCATTATGTCAATCAATCATGTGTTGTTTTAAATCCTTCTTCAAGCCATGACAGTGCATAAGGCCAGTGCTCATTACCAGTCCATCACAGGTTCAACTCCCAGCTAATGCCGGTACCCAGTTTCAGTTAGGAGGACTGAGACAATATAGACAAAATGCCTTGTCAAATTGCAAACCACACAGCATTAAGTGACCACTGTGGGGTTTAGAACCAGTGACTTTTCGGTTAGTATAGCCTAATGCTTATGACCACTAAGCCATGTGCTCCACCATGTGTTGTATAAGCATGTTTTATAATAAATGCATGATTAAACTAAATTAATTCACAACCAGACAACCAGTGTTAACTCCAGGGCTGGGGAGGGGTTATACAATACAGTGGATAAAATGAAGATAAATTACAATTAAATACTCATAACTTTCTGACATTAAACTTGAACTTAAAATATTAATGTGTAAATTTACCGCTTTACATGAGAACATATGTCATGTATGCAAAAGCTATTGTGTTTTGGTAGGGGTAGGGTGCTGGTGTGAGGCACCAAACGGAAGTTGAAAAATTAAACTACAACTTAAGCTTAGTGTAATCAATTTATAGTAAGCATTATCAACCAGTGCTAACGTTAGGTCGAAGGGCGGGTGGTTATACAATACATTGTAGGTTAGGAATCTTTTACACGTACATAAATTACACTTAAATACTCATCATTAAACTTTCTGACATTGAAGTTTAGCTTAGTGAATTAATCTTACACGCCTGTGTGTACAACACACGCATATATACATCCTTCACTATCTGTTTACATACACCGCATGATACTTTCACTTTGTTAGTGACGTCACATTTGATGATCTTCGTTGTAAAAGCGTTTATATTTCAAGCGTCCAAATTATAATCTTGCAGATCCGTCTGCAAAATTATAATTGCAAGATCTTTGTTGTTAAAGCGTTTTGTTTTTCAAGCGTCCAAATAATTATCTTGCAGATTCGCTCGCTGTCTGCAAAATTATAATTGTAAAGTTTGAAGCAGAGTTATTGTTCCTGCCAACAATAATTATAATGTTTCGCTGGCTACAATTATTATAATGTTGACTTGTATGCGCACAATAATTATTATATGGATGTCGATCATAATTATTGTTGGGTGACATTTTTATTATTTTGAACCAGAATACAATAATGATTTGATGATAAAAAATAATTATGTTGGAATTTTTTTTTTTTTACAAAGTTAAGATTATAATTATTGTGAAAAGATAATAATAGTGCAATTTAAGTGAAATTGGGTGAAATTATTATTTTGGTCAATTATATAGGAAAATATAATAATTATGCGGGGGTACCCTACGGCTTTCCATACTAATCATATGTAAATAAAGCTAAGAAGATGAACGTCTGCTTCTAAATGGGACGGGCAAGTAGAGCTATCAACTTTTTCGAACATCGAATTGATTTTCATTCCCTCGTTGGACAGAATTTAAAGGTCACCAAGGACACATTCATTATTAGTCTTTACTGTCAGACTTGTTTGTTGCTTAAAAAGATAGGTTATTTGTTTCCAGTATACTAGAACAGAATACAAATTAATGTCTTTATTTCCAAAAACTGACATCCCCCTCCCCATTCCATTTATCGGGATATAATGATTTTGCCTTGATTGATTTGAACTTGTTATAATCTCTGATAAATATGTCCAACAAATACTGGGCGTTAACGTTATTTTTTTTCAGGCAAATTGACAAAGTTTTATTCCACAGCCACCTGACGTTGATCTTATAATAAAAAACATATACCCTCCACCTAATAATATTGTGTTATGAGGTAGATGTACATTTTCATTATGAGAAAACTATATAATGCTGGGTGCCTGTGGTTAATTTTGATAAGTCGGAATATTTCCCTTACTTAATAAAAAATGAACAGTTGTCATATTTTTTATCTGACAAGTTGTCAACAGCTTTTATTTACTTATTCGACTTAACATCATTTTTTCGTGAACTTGCCAGATGACTATTTTTAAGCACCAGTGAACTTTCATCATATGCATACATGTAGTTCCTTTAAAAAAAAACAATTTCAATTGATCGCTATTATTTGGAGTTTTCAATTTCATTTACTACGTGTAAATTTAAAAAAAACAGTCACCTAACGTTATATAGTTTTATCATAATATAAAATATATACAGTGTACCCTCTTCATTCATAATGTAGCCGCCTGTGATAGGAAGGTACGCGGTAACACTACCTACTCCGATCCCGTCTCATGATCCTCTACTTCATTTACATGTACAAATTTTATTTTTCAAAAAAACGCAGTTTGCCATTTCATTGACGAAAACAATTATGGTTAATAAACTTTTGTTAAGTCTTTGTGGTCAAAGCTATCTAGAAAGAATAGAAGCAAAATTACGTTATTGTCATCCTGTACAAAAAAGTAGGTTGCTAACTTGCAATTAAGCAGAATTGTTTATCCCTAGATAACGATTTATTTCAATCATGTTTATCATATTTGATTACATCCTGATTTATCCTAAATTTCACACCAAAATAAAACACTAATAAAACGGCTTTCATGATATGTATAGTTACCACAAAGTGTATGCATGGAAATGCATATGTACAACATACTGTATTAGCACCATCCAGAAAATTCACAATGAACAATATCACTATATTGTATATAGTGATATATATATAATATGAGTGTAAAACTAGAATTAAACAATATGACGTATTGTAAATATGTATCTATTATCTATATTGTACACTATCCCGCAAATATTAAAAAGCCGGTTTCACTGAATTGAATAGTTGATCGTGTAGCCCTATATATCAATATTCTTTTTAAAACATAATCTTTGAAATATAGATATCGCTGTATCGGGCGGGGCTGTAAGGACCGGAGCTGTAAGAGATGCGCTGTAACGCTGTGAGAGCCGGAGTCATAGGAGCTGTAGGGCTCCGAGAGCCGAGCTGTGAGAGCCTGAGCCGTAGATCTAGATCCACTGCATCCGATCATCCTGTACATACTTGATTTTACGTTAAGCAGTCGAGTTTTATCCATCAGTATATGTATATATTGAATTTTAAACTATTAGTCTTCAGACAGATACATTTAACTGAAGGCTCCTATCCGCTTCTACTTATATTATATTCAATAGGGTTGCATGCTACAATTCACTAAAATTGAAATTTTAAAAATATGTTTTATTGTATATATACCCCTAGATTAAATATTTAAAAAAAGACTAATTGTACATAAACACGTATATTCCCTAGACCCGTGGTGCAGATGGTCAATACTTATACAACACAGCAACTACCGCCAACGTTTGTAAAATCTGAACAGAATGACTCTAAGTATGTTTTACAGTAATGTGACTTCGGTAAACGATAATATATATTTAGTTCACAAAGACTTCAATTAATCAATAATCAGGATAACTAGGGATAGTTTGGCTATTAGAAAACACGTGATTATAATGTTAAAGAACAGTTTCTATATGGTGCTCCACACAATTTGCTCTTTGCATAAAGTAGCTGTAAGATAATGATTGCTTATAAGCTTTGAAGTGATGTATGTTTTATTGAGCTGATCACATTGTTTGTTAACTGTCAATAAATTGATATTGTTTGAGTTTAATTCTTTGACAATATAACTTTTTTTTCTGAAAAAGATAAGTAACCAAATACTGGATAAATCAGACAGCCCTCGTACATTCAGCATACATGTAGTTCAGGAATTGACTCATATCTTAAATACTAACATTTATTTGTTTCTGAAACTTAACAAATAAATATTGTTGAAAAAAAATAATGCAAATTTACGATGATGTAAAACGGTAAATTATTGATTTTTTTAACGCTTCTTATATCTTATTCGAAACTCTACTGTCAACGCTGCAACAGACACTAACAATTTCTCCCAGGATCGAGGTCACTCGAAGTGAATATATCTGAATACTCCATTACAAAGCTCACTGAAAATACCTCCTTCCTACTACTGCTCCTTTATGTAGACATTTTAGGAGTTGAAATATGTCTATATGCATTACTCCTTTCCGCCATGAGGGCGCACAGAATGATCACTCTTCTGTACTGACACAGCAGGGAAAACCCCTAAAAGTATTAACATAACAACGATATTATAAATGTGAGGGATTTCTGTGCCAGCCGGGAATATTTGGTCTGGTTCCTGTATACTATAATGTGGTTCTCCCCAATGTCTCTCTTAATCACTTTCACAGTTTCCGATGAATACGTGATCAGACTTCATAAAACACTACCAGATCACATTACAATATTTTACATCCACCAAGTATGATTCCCTCTATTTCTTACAGAAATTGACTTAACATTTATAGCTCTGTAGAAACTGACAGGACTGAAATCCACACGCCCTTTTTATCAATTGTTTAATAACTTTAATGACCTAAGAAAAATCACGGACTGTACGAAATAATCATTCAGATGGCAGACTCAAATTCCTATAGAAGATGATTTGACAGTTTCTTTTATCTAGCGTAATGGTGTACATTGACAATAATTTATTTATTTTTTTTTTTTTGATACTTTATACGTTCAATTGATTTCTTTGTTAAATGAAATGTGTAAATATAAACAGTACGATGCTCCTTTGATTGCATAACATTTTATTTGTCTTTGAGGGGTTCGAACTCTAAATAAATTTCTGCACCGTGCGCTCTAAAACAGTAATCCGGGGCAAACAACCATTTCAAGCAAGTTCTTAAAGGTGGCGTAAAGGTGACGTAAAGGATATACGATCTTTAAGCCACCTTTGAGTCACCTTTAAGCTAGAACTTGTAGGTCCTTAATGTCCTAACTTCTTTAAGCCACCGTTAAGCCATCTTTAATCATCTTTAAGTGGAATTTACGCTCCCTTTACGTTGTCTTTACACCGTCTTTAAGTTCCCTTTAAGACACGATCAAGCTCAACAGTTTCATATTAAATACATTAAATTAAATACAAGAACTCTTTTGTAAGGGTTGGAAGGGGTGATCTGAGTGATGATATAGTTTCCAAAGTTTGGGGGGGGGGGTGTTCCAGGCAGTTTTAATAGTCAAAACACACCATGCAGAAACAGGTATCTACACCCGAGTTTTGCTTGTAAAAACACTTAGTTGCTCCATTGAACACAGATCGCTATTATCAACACCGCTCCAATGAACACAGATCGCCGTTATAGAATTTTCCGGTCAATTTATTTGTTTTCAATTGTTTTTGTTTCAAAATTATTGTAGCGCCAGGCGCCGTCCCTGTCTCTAGATCTGCGCATGAAATTACATTAAAGTATTTTTCCTATTATAAACGAAAGCTATCTCTCTCTCTCTCTTCTCTCTCTCTCTCTCTCTCTCTCTCTCTCTCTCTCTCTCTCTCTCTCATCTTGGTAATTATATTTAGCATTTTAATTATTTCTAGATCTAATTCTAGATCTGCTAGATACATGTTAAAGATGAAAAGAATCTGAACTGCCTTTGTTATATTGGGCGGGATATTGCTGCTTTGTCTGTCTAGACATGGTTTTATTCGTTTGTGTATATCTAATTAAAGTCTATTGTTTGTTCAACTTGAGAAAAACCTATGTCCAATACAGAATATACAAGATATGCACAATGGTGTGTCGTGTGCCCAGGTGCACGTCAGGGTTCCTAAAGGTGTTGACGCCGTAGTATGTACGTGTATACGATAAGTCCACTGAATACAAATTTTATTTACATTTTCAATTCATTCTCAAAATATCATTTCCTCTCCATGGGTTTTAAAAATGTTACGTCTACAAATCAAAGATGCATGTATGTAAGAGTAAAATCTAGAGACTAATTAATTACAGTAATCGTAAGTGGGGATTTATATATATTTTTATAATATGTCACATACCAGGCCCGGTATATCATATGCACATGTATACATCATTTGCAATTGCCACGTGCAGTAAATACGTCATCGGTAATTGGTGATATTGTTTGTTATAGAATTGATAGTAAAGAATTCATATATGTAATTTAACATTTAAACATATATGATTTAATTTGCTATTCTAGAGCTGTTGTAAATGTACAATAATCAATATTATTAAAATTATTACGATCTGGAATGGCGCTGTGATCATGAAAACCGGTAAATTGCGTAGAACTATTACCCTAATAGTTTCTATGCATTTAAAAAAATAGTTTTATCTTCTTTCTTGCGTTTCATAGTTATGATGTAGGTGAACGTTTTTTTAACCGGTTTAAATCTATTTACTTATATAGTACTAGTTAGCCTAACAGTTTCCAATAAGGTATAATATATTTTTTCACTAAAGACCAAGGACCGTGATTCATTCTAAATAAATGCATCCATCTAATAAGATATGATTGATTGTTACAAACTAAATGATGGAATTTTTTTAAAAGTAAAAAATACACACACCTTTCATTGATTCAATAGCCAATGATTTATAGGATATAAAGATCCTATCTGATATGAGCTCTCGTGGCGCACTGGAAGTGAGCTGATGCTAGTAAACAAAGGTCCTGGGTATGATACCTATCTTGGACATTTTAAATTTTTTTTTTTAGAGCAAAAACCGTTTTTAATAATTTTTCTGTCTTAGAATCATTGAACCTTGCGTCAGAATATACACGTTTTACTTAACTACCGTACATGCTCATGATAAGAGGTTCATATGTTATCAATTTTTATAAGGATATACCAACCGCTTTAAACTTTTTTTTTTTTTTTTTTTTAAATTGACATCCTGGTTTGGTTTAGATATTTTATCAAAGTTGATTTTTTAATACCTCGTCATAGAACTGTTATAATATATCATAAACTAGTTTCTATTGTCCCTGCGAAGTTTTTGAAATTCAGCCAGGGGTGAACTCAAAATACAGTAACAGTTAATCTTAACAGGGATATGTAGGATATTGGAAATTTTCTGACTTTGAAGCAAATTATAAAAATATAACAAAGGACAAAGTCCTTACTTTGTAACGCTATACGTAATAACCATTCTCTATTTAATATATAAGAAACACTATATTCTTCTACGTCTGGTTTTTAAAGAAGATCATCAGAGGTATAAAAATGTGGGTTTTTTAATTGGTGTATAAAATATGTAAATTGTTTCAGTTGATTCATTCAAAAATTAGGAAAGTTAACCCCAAGGAAAGCATAGCCTTGTATGTAAAATTGCTAAGGTGTAGATTTTAATGTCAACTTTGCTGACGAACTCCTACACAGATTAATTTAATCAAAACGTCATAAAAACACAATAATGTTCGAAAAAATTAAATATTTCCATATGTATTTGTTTATTGTGTTCAATTCAATAAATATTATAAAATCAATTTCTTTTTTAGGTGTAATTTTTACTAGAATGCGTAAAAGCATGCATACTGCAAACTAAGGTCGGCAGTTTTAAAATACCTTTTCTAAACAGGTTTTCCTTCGACGGAACCTTAATCAGAGATACTCACAAACAAATTGGTTTGTTAAAGATGATGTTTAGTATGTCTGATCGTTTGCGCAATTATATATTTATCAGGGGTTTTTTGCCACCACTTTGACTTTGGTAAAAAGATACATAATTTAAAAATAATTTTAAAAATCTATTCTTTGCTATATCAAACTTTTTAATGTCATAAAATAAATGTCACAAATGAAAAAAAAAGTTACATCTTTATTTAGACACGCCTACATGTATATATCGAATATACATATATACATCAATGGTCAAGAAATTTATACACTTTTGTGTCACACACATACGATAACAATGATAAGGTATGGGTTCTACATGGTACAAATCGTTTGTTGCATACTTGACTAGATTGCGAGGTTATTTTCTTCCTGTTTTTTTAATCGAATAGCTGTAAGTATAGGATCAGTTCCATGCTTTGATTATGAAGAGTGTGTGCGTGCTGTTTGATTTTTAAAACTAATCAGAAGGCTTGATTATCGAATATGCTAGATAAAAAAAATGTTTCGGTCATATTTTGCCCTGTTTTAATATCGTTTTGATATCTCACAAAAATAAGATTGTAACTTTTATTTACATAATAGTGCCAAACAATAAAAAATCTATAAACTGTTTTCTCATTACACTTTCACAAGGGTATTTGTGACGTCATAAAAAGTGCAATTTCCCGTATTTTTCGTACAACTTATCAGAAGACATATTTTTCATTAATTTCTTTTAATAGTAATAGTAATATATCCGCAGCTGTCACCACAATGACATTTTCATGTAGTGTCACGTATGTATAGGGAATGAAATGAATTTACCCTTTTATACAAAATGTATGTACGTTTGAAACTTAGCAACTCAACAATCATTTCCACTTTATTCAAGAGCCCACAGTCTTTGTTTCTCACTAACTTGGTGTATACAGGAATTACTTTACAGCTAACAATCACAAAAAAAAAAAAACGGATGGTAAGTTATGCACTGGAATGCGCACAATACGTGTTGAGACCTAATGAAGCATTGACAGGTAACTACTTAGCTGAAATTGCATACAATTTTATTTGTCTTTGAGGGGTCCGACTTAGTAGGAATCGTCTGCATCAAAGCCGATTTTGAACCCAATGTGTACCGGCATCGACAACAATAAATTTCTTTAAAGGATTCACAAAAACTGAGGAGACATTGCTGAGTTTTCTATCGCTTACATCTCTTCCCCGCCAACAAATGTTTGTTCCTGACCCTCTAAGTTACGTTTTATCATTTTTTTAGTATGTATTGTTTAAAACTGCCCAAACAAGGTGTGTTATTTGGGCAGATCTGGGGGTTGTCTAAAACTGCCTCAACAAGTTGTTTTTCTCTCTTATATATGGGTAGTTTAGAACATCCCTCAACAAACAACATGAGTTATCAGTCGTTTCTCTGAAAAAGTCACATGACTCCTGGAATCTGAAGTATGTCAGTTCAATTTGGTATCATTATTTATGATATTTAAAAGCATTAATAAAGCATGGGCAAATATATCAAATGTTGTTTCCATGCTTGCTGTGGATATTTTCTCCCGGTGCTTATGATTCTTGCAACTCCTAGCATACTATTGACGTCATATTGGATCCAGCACCAAATAAAAAATGTTAACCATTTACTGTATTTTAACCCTTAACATGTTGTAACTCTAAATGCTGAACAATGTTATTGCATCAGTAGTAAAAGCATGTTTTCTGTAAACTGGACAATCAAACGTTACATCACGTGTCAACCTCTGTCAATGCTTTACTCGCATTGGTCAATATACTTTTTGAACTACGAGATATCGTATAATGCAACCACGGCCAGATGGTATAGAGAAGGTAGTACATATTGACCGTGGTTTTTGATGATGACAGTTCATTTACAATAACAGTTTGAAGTGTTTCTGACGTCACACTATGTACATGTTATTGAAAACGTCGTTTTGCACCGTTCATTATCTATCAAAGCTTCAGGTAGTCTTCAAAACAACATGAAAGAAAACTTCTTGTTAAAACATTTCCAGTATGTCTAAATTTTTTACAAGTTAGTAAGTGATAAAATATAAGTATTTAAACCATAGGGGGTGGTGCATGTAGTTGAACCAGTATCGGACTCGGCGTTTGTACGTGAACCATCAGATATTGGCGTGTCACCACCATCAATGTTTGGCGCAGACTATCAAACGTTAGAGTCACCTTACACTTTGTAGTTCTAAATACATATACAAGTCATGTTGCAGTAAAAATTACTTTTTTACTAGTGAAATCTCATTTTATTTTTTTCTGAATTATTATTATGTTAATGAATTGTGTATTTTGTATCAAACAGAATTGCGTACGGTGTGAAGTTGCATGAAGCAAAATTTATATTGAACACATTTCCGTTAAAATTTAAACATTGTACACATGCATACTAGTAAGCAGTACAATACATGTATACTTGTATGAATAACAATAAGGTCTATAACACTTGCTATTTACGTCAAAAATGTAAAGGGTGGTTTCTGTAAACTTGACATTTCTTAAACGAAGTTGATGTTGTTTTAGTTTTGACGGGCAAAGACGACCTTCTGTTCATGGTTCACAAATTGATATATAAGTTTCACTACCAATCAGTCAATAGTCTAAATAATATATTTAACCTTAACACAGTGCATGTATATTCATTTGTTTATTTTAAACAAAAGTTTTCTGATCAAAGGTATATGTCCGATGGATGATAAACTCGCCACACACTTTCCGCCTTGTTAATTAGTCAGTTCGTGTTCTTAGTTACCTCGTTCTAAGCATCATCTGGAAAGTTCTATTCATCAAAACTAAAGGCGCACCGGTTACTTATTTATTAAACTTTTGTCAAATATATGTATACCTTAAATAAAGTTCTGCTAAATACTTTCACTCTCTAGATAATTATTCCTTATTATATCACTGCAAGGATGTATCTTGGCACAACTCCAACTGACGTAGATCCGCCATAGCGTATCTACCACCTGACTCTCATTTTTATTATTTCAGGGTAAATTATCGAAAATGAAAGTTGGTTTTTAATTTATTCCAGAATTACTACTGATCAAGTAAAATTCACTGATAGTTTACGGACATCATCTCACACGTGTTGGAATATGAAATGTGAAAACTGTAGATTATTGCAGGTATTTCGTAGTTTATTTGCAAACTGTCTGCATTTATAAGTGTCGATTTATCGTCAAGATATAAATAGCACAGTAACAGTAGTAACAATACTTACAGATACTCCAGCTGTGTTAGCCCTTTAAAGGTGTTGTTGTCAATCCTTGTTATCTGATTACTGGATAGGTACCTAAAAGAAAAAGACACATTTACAATTGTGACAGTTTAGATATTCAAAATTAGATAAAGAGAATAGATATAGCAAAACTAAGTCCTTTATCTTAATTCAAATTAAAAACAAGAAATTAAATCCAATTTTTCAATGATAATAAAAATAGGAGTATAAGTGAAGCAGAATGAATTTTGATATTTGATGCTATAATTCAATGACTTTATATTATACTTTAAATAAGCAAATGTTAAATGCATGTATTCTTTCATGACGTACAACATATTATAAATCAAATCACTGTAATATTATGTTTTTTTGTTCGCATACAAATACATATCATTCTAAATGATTTACTTGTTATCGATCTTTTTGATGTGTTTTTAATTTCCTAGCCGATCATGATTTTTTTTTTCAACATTATCCGACAGTATCTAACTATAACCTAAATGATTATAAATAATAATTATTATTAAAAAAACTAGATTACTTTCATATATTTAATTCATTATTTTGAAAAATGACTTTAACAACTGTTAAATCCTTTTTTTTAAATGATCAAAAAATAATTTAATAATTAATAAAATAATTAATAATAATTTAATTAATATTTAAAAATAACAAATCAGTATTATTTACTTTTGTTAATAAATATTTAACCGTGCTCATTATTTCTAATTTGGCTTTAACAACCCTTATTCAGGACTATGACCTCGTTAAGTTTGATATTTCTAAACATGTTAGCATAAATTTAATCTAGTTTTGGGTATGTTTTTTTTAATTTTTTTTCCTTAAACCTTGATAGCAGACATGAACATTTTTTTTTCTACGTCACTGATGTATCTTCCAAGGACAGTAACATTATACTTGTTCAAAGTCACTGGTTCATTGTTTTATTTCCTAGCCGATCATGATATTTTCAACATTATTCGGCAGTACCTAAGTATTGCCTAAATGACAAAGGTTTCATAATTAATATTAAAAAACGAATATACTTTGATATTGTTAATAAATATTATCCAACAATGCTAATTATTTTGAATTTAACGTAATCAACCATTAATAAGAACTATGAATTCGTTAAAATCAATGTTTCTATTCATTTCAGCAAAAACTTATTAATATTAATCTATATTTTTTTTCTGAAACCTTGATCGCAGACATAAACAATTTTCTGCGTTACTGATGGACAGGACAATACCATTATATTTGTTCAAAGCTGTGCTCTGTATTTTCGAAGAGATGAAAAGGGCGATAAAGAACTTTTTAAGCATATGAAATGAATACACTTAAATTTGATTTCCATGGATGAACGTACTACATGTATGTATGTTCAAATAACATGACACATGATATCAATATCGGCAAGCACATGATAACAGTGAAAACAGACCGGATTATCCATTAAGTAGTTTAAACCCTTGCGTTAGAGAAAATCTGAAAGGCGATGCTATACAACCGATAGTTTTTGTACTGAACAGTTTCTTCACAGTACAGAACGGTTCGATACATGTTACGGTACGGTTTCAACAGAAAACAGTACGATGTTCGCACGTGGTACGGTAATTTTCTTGCATGGCAAGCTACTCGATTTAGGTTCTCTTATTTGCATGAAATATTTCTGTATTTATGAATACATGTATTTACATTTTACAGTATCTGTTTATTATATTTTAATGTATATAATTTTAAGTAATAAGGAATCATTTTTTAATATTAAGAGGTGGTCAACTGCGGTCTAGCATGATAAAATCTATTATAGATCCCTTCATACTTTATTGGATTTGATCACCCCCGACCATATTTGATCACCTAAGAATACTCAGAGAATGATTCCTAAATCTTTAAATGGTACTGCTTCCCGAGTGGGTTACCATACATGTTCCGATATTCACATGCTTTTATCAATTGAACCTAGCTGTGAGGTTACACTGATCAATAACATTCTATACATCTTGTGGAGCATAAACCAATTACATAAACACCGATTGACTTAAATAAATCGAATTTTTTCTGACTACTAATGCTAGCTACAAAAGGATTTACTTTCACTTCACGGGATTTCATATACTCCAAGCAACATAAGACTTCATAAGATTTCAGCCAATGGTAGTTTTTATTGAATTGACTCCTATTTTGTTTAAATGTTGTAACAATATCATGAAATATTGACATAATTTATCACAATAAATGTACGACATTTTTTTAACGTAAAAAATGTTACAAGAATGTTTCACAATTTTCGAAAAAAAATTCTGAGAGTGTAAAAAACACCATTTTATTGATAATGCCAGTGTTTTTAAGATATTGATAGTAATAACTAACAATTAATTTTAAATTCTACAGTTTCCTAATTCAAACAAAAAAAAATATTTTTTTTATTTATATAATAAAAATCGCACCCCCTAAAAATAAAATCATATGAAATATATAGATCATCCATCCTAGTGAACAACGAAACATTTCTCTGAAATGACAGTGTAACGATCCATGAGATAAAATGTTGGTGTAGCATTCCACTTTAAGTTAACTAACACAACATTCCTCCTAATCTTTGAAGATAAAAAATGTTTCTTTGTATTTTTTGCGAAAATGTTAAAAACTGGATATAATTGTCTTTTGTATAGGTTTTCTCTTTAAAAAATATTAGTTAGGTAAGAATAAAAT
>JASWDR010000561.1:0-56442 GCA_033439105.1 Magallana nippona
ACAAAGTTTGGACGTTCAAGTCTTTTTCGTTTCTGAGATCTCGATTGGACAAGCTTTCTGTCGCGGGACAGGAAACGGACGACCGGAACAAAATTTTGAAAAAATGAAAAAATCTCCTAGAGATATCAATATTTTCCATCACTTCTGAAAATTTCAAGAAGATTTATCTAGCCATCTCTGAGAAATTTTGCGGACAAAAAAGGGGAAAAAATAGAGTTTACGAGTGTCTTGGCCCCTAAACAAAGGGGCCAGCCCCTTTTTCTTGATTTTGTTGGAAAGAACTGTTGATTCTCTACCACTTTTGTTATATATGTCTTAACAAAATATCAACAGATAAAAAGATACAGACCAAAACGTATGAAAATTTTGAATGAAAATTTGTGCCCAATTTTCGAGCCTAGGCGAGCTCCAAGATAAGGCGCCACTGCCATAAAACGACATAATAGGGCACAACTTCAAACTATAGACTACCTATCCTGAAAATTTCACAGTCATATCTCTGATAGTTTTTTAGATCACCTGTGCACAAAATGGGTCGTAAAAAATTGAAAAATCGGCCGTAAATCGGGACCGGAAATGACGACGGAAATAATTTCAAAAACATATAAAATTCAAGTCACGTTCCATCATCTGCGAAAAAATGGTTGAAATCGGTCGAATAGTTTTCGAGAAATCGCGTGCACAAAATTTGGAAAAAAATAATAATAATAATAACTAGATACGATCTCGTTACGAGTAACGAGTAGGTCTTCCGTTCAATTTTTTAAACAATTTGATTAAAATATCAATGAAATTTTAGAATTCCCCCTAAACTCCCCCCTTTGAGATAATGGATACGATTGTCAATATCCTTTACAATGCTTAACAAAGTGTTTTGCTTTTTCACATACAGTACATTAAAGATTTAAGATTTTAGTCCCCTAAAATCCCTATTTACGTTATCAATGGGTGTGGCAATGAGTTTTAGAAACTGATATTGTTACGATCAACAACTTGAATCTATAATGCATTACAAACTCTTGATCGTTTTTAAGTTATGTGTAAGAGACTTTACGAGTGCCTTGGACCCTAATTTAAGGGGCCAGCCCCTTTTTCGTTATTTCATTCGAAAGATCTCCCGATTACTAAATTTTTTTGTTCTTACACCTATCTTAAATTGTTGTTCATTTTTGAGATACAAATGATTGAATATTTAAGGGGCCAGCCCTGTAGATCCTTAATTGGGACAGACATTGGTGTTGTGATTAGTGAAATCGATTTAAATCATCAATACAAGTATTTTCTCTTCTACAATGATTAACAAAATATGTCTCGTTCTCTAGATATATTGTATCAAAGTTTGAGAACTTTGGCCCCTAAAAATCCCTCATTACGTAATAAATGGGCGTGGCAATGATTTTTCCTGATATATATTGTTACGATCAACAACTTTGCTTCGAAAATGCATTACAGAATCTTTATCGTTTTTAAGTTATTTGTAATATACTTTACGAGTGTCTTGGCCCTTTATTTAAGGGGCCAGCCCCTTTTTCTTGATTTCCTTGAAAAGGTCTCACAAATACAAACATTTTTTTTTGTTCTTACACCTATCTAAAATTGTTGTTCATTTTTGAAATACAAATGATTAAATATTTTAGGGACCAGTCCTGTAGATCCTTAATGGGGACAGACATTGGTGTTTTGATTAGTGGAATCGATTTAAATCATCAATACAATTATTTTCTATTCTACAATGCTTAACAAAATATGTTTTGTTCTCTAGATATATTCTATCAAAGTTTGAGAACTTTTGCTCCTAAAAATCCCTAATTACGTAATAAATGGGCGTGGCAATCATTTTTTCTGATAGATATAGTTATGATCAACAACTTTGCTTCTATAATGCATTACAAAATCTTGATCGTTTTTAAGTTATTTGTAATAGAGTTTGCGAGTGTATTGGCCCCTAATTAAAGGGGCCAGCCCTTTTTTCTTGATTTTGTTGGAAAGGTCTAATGAATACTAACAATTTTTGTTCTTACACCTATCTAAAATTGTTGTTCATTTTTGAGATATAAATGATTGAATCTTTTAGGGGTCAACCCTGTAAATCCTTAATGGGGACAGATATTGGTGTTTTGATAAGTGCAATCGATTAGTATCATCAATGCAGACATTTTCTCTTCTACAATGCTTAACAAAATATGTCTCCTTCTCTAGATATATTGCGTCAAAATTTCAGGATTTTGGCCCCAAAAAATCCCTAGTTACGTAATAAATGGGCGTGGCAATAATTTTTTCTGATAGATATTGTTATGATCAACAACTTTGCTTCTATAATGCATTACAAAATCTTTATCGTTTTTATGTTATTTGTAATAGACTTTACGAGTGTCTTGGCCCCTAACTAAAGGGACCAGCCCCTTTTTCTTGATTTCCCTGAAAAGGTCTCACGAATACTAATATTTTTTGTTCTTACACTTATCTGAAATTGTTATTCATTTTTGAGATACAAATGATTGAATATTTTAGGGGCCAGCCCTCTAGATCCTTAATGGGGACAGACATTGGTGTTTTGATTAGTGGAATCGATTTACATCATCAAAATAAGTATTTTCTCTTCTACAATGCTTCACAAAATATGTTTCGTTCTCTAGATATATTGTATCAAAGTTTGAGAACGTTGGCCCCTAATAATCCCTAATTACGTAATAAATGGGCGTGGCAATGATTTTTCCTGATATATATTGTTACGATCAACAATTTTGCTTCTGTAATGCATTACAAAATCTTTATCATTTTTCAGTTATTTGTAATAGAGTTTACGAGTGTCTTGGCCCCTAAACAAAGGGGCCAGCTCCTTTTTCTTGATTTTGTTGGAAAGAACTGTTGATTCTCTACCACTTTTGTTATATATGTCTTAACAAAATGTCATTTGATAAAAAGATACAGATCAAAACGTATGAAAATTTTGAATGAAACTTGGTGCCCAATTTTCGAGCCTAGGCGAGCTCCAAGATAAGGCACCACTGCCATAAAACGACATAATAGGGCACAACTTCAAACTATAGACTACCTATCCTGAAAATTTCACAGTCATATCTCTGATAGTTTTTTAGATCACCTGTGCACAAAATGGGTCGTAAAAAATTGAAAAATCGGCCGTAAATCGGGACCGGAAGTGACGACGGAAATAGTTTCAAAAACATATAAAATTCAGGTCACGTTCCATCATCTGTGAAAAAATGGTTGAAATCGGTAGAATAGTTTTCGAGAAATCGCGTGCACAAAATTTGGAAAAAAATAATAATAATAATAATAATAATAATAAGAAACAGTACGAAAACAATAAGGTCTTCCGTTGGAAACGGAAGACCTTAATAATAATAATAAGAAACAGTACGAAAACAATAAGGTCTTCCGTTGGAAACGGAAGACCTTAACTAGATCTCGTTACGAGTAACGAGTAGGTCTTCCGTTCAATGTTTTGAAAAGTTTAATGACTTTGGCTACTATAAATCCCTAATTAAGTCATAAATGGGTGTAGCAAAAAGTTTTTCAAGCAGACATTGTTACGATCAACAACTTTGCTTCTAAAATGCATTACAAAATCTTTATCGTTTTTAGGTTATCTGTCATGGAGTTTAGGAGTATCTTGGCCGCTAATATAAAGGGCCAAACCCTTTTTCTAGATTTCATTGAAAAGGTCTTAGGAATACTATTATTTTTGTTTCTTAAACCTATCTAAAATTGTTGTTCATTTTTGAGATACAAACGATTGAGTATTTAAGGGGCCAGCCCTGTAGATCCTTAATGGGGACATACATTGGTGTTTAATCAGTGGAATCGATTAGAACCATCAATGCAGACATTTTCTTTTCTACAATGCTTAACAAAATATGTCTCCTTCTTCAGATATATTGCGTCAAAGTTTAAGGACTTTGGCCCCTAATAATTATTAGTTACGTAATAAATGGGCGTGGCAATGATTTTTTCAGATAGATATTGTTATGATCAACAACTTTGCTTCTATAATACATTACAAAATCTTGATCGTTTTTAAGTTATTTGTAATAGAGTTTACGAGTGTCTTGGCCCCTAAGTAAAGGGTCCAGCCCCTTTTTCTTGATTTTGTTGGAAAGGTCTTAAGAATAGTAACAATTTTTGTTCTTTCACCTATCTTAAATTGTTGTTCATTTTTGAGATATAAATGATTGAATCTTTTAGCGGTCAGCCCTGTAAATCCTTAATGGGGACAGATATTGGTGTTTTGATAAGTGCAATCGATTAAAATCATCAATGCAGACATTTACTCTTCTACAATGCTTAACAAAATATGTCTCCTTCTCTAGATATATTGCATCAAAATTTAAGGATTTTGGCCCCTAAAAATCCATAGTTACGTAATAAATGGGCGTGGCAATGATTTTTTCTGATAGATATTGTTATGATCAACAACTTTGCTTCTATCATGCATTACAAAATCTTGATCGTTTTTAAGTTATTTGTAATAGAGTTTACGAGTGTCTTGGCCCCTAATTAAAGGGGCCAGCCCCTTTTTCCTTGATATCGGTGAAAAGAACTTTTAAAATTCTACCACTTTTGTTATATATGTCTTAACAAAATATCAACTGATAAAAAGATACAGATCAGAACGTGTGAAAATTTTGATTAAAAATCCGTACCCAATTTTCGAGCCATAGCGAGCTTCAAGAAATGGCGCCGCTGGCGTATAAAAATTACATGGTGCACAACTTCAAACTATAGTCTACCTATCCTGAAAATTTCGTTGTCATGTATCTAATAGTTTCTGAGATCAGCTCTGCACAAAATGGGTCGTCAAAAATTACAAAATCGGCCGTAACTCGGTACCGGAAGTGACGACAACGCAAATTTCAAAAACATATAAAATTCAGATCACGTCTCATCATCTGTGAAAAAATGGTCGAAATTGGTTGAATAGTTTCTGAGAAATCGCGTGCACAAAATTTGGAAAAAAAAAAAAATAATAATAATAATAACTAGATACGATCTCGTTACGAGTAACGAGTAGGTCTTCCGTTCAATTTTTTTAAACAATATGATTAAAATATCAATGAAATTTCAGAATTCCCCCTAAACTCACCCCTTTGAGATAATGGATACGATTATCAATATCCTTTACCATGCTTAACAAAGTGCTTTGCTTTTTCACATACAGCACATTAAAGATTTAAGATTTTAGTCCCCTAAAATCCCTATTTACGTCATCAATGGGTGTGGCAATGAGTTTTACAAACTGATATTGTTACGATCAACAACTTGCATATATAATGCATTACAAACTCTTGATCATTTTCAAGTTATGTGTAAGAGACTTTACGAGTGCCTTGGACCCTAATTTAAGGGGCCAGCCCCTTTTTCGTTATTTCATTCGAAAGATCTCCCGATTACTAAATTTTTTTGTTCTTACACCTATCTTAAATTGTTGTTCATTTTTGAGATACAAATGATTGAATATTTAAGGGGCCAGCCCTGTAGATCCTTAATTGGGACAGACATTGGTGTTGTGATTAGTGAAATCGATTTAAATCATCAATACAAGTATTTTCTCTTCTACAATGATTAACAAAATATGTCTCGTTCTCTAGATATATTGTATCAAAGTTTGAGAACTTTGGCCCCTAAAAATCCCTCATTACGTAATAAATGGGCGTGGCAATGATTTTTCCTGATATATATTGTTACGATCAACAACTTTGCTTCGAAAATGCATTACAGAATCTTTATCGTTTTTAAGTTATTTGTAATATACTTTACGAGTGTCTTGGCCCTTTATTTAAGGGGCCAGCCCCTTTTTCTTGATTTCCTTGAAAAGGTCTCACAAATACAAACATTTTTTTTTGTTCTTACACCTATCTAAAATTGTTGTTCATTTTTGAAATACAAATGATTAAATATTTTAGGGACCAGTCCTGTAGATCCTTAATGGGGACAGACATTGGTGTTTTGATTAGTGGAATCGATTTAAATCATCAATACAATTATTTTCTCTTCTACAATGCTTAACAAAATATGTCTCCTTCTCTAGATATATTGCGTCAAAATTTCAGGATTTTGGCCCCAAAAAATCCCTAGTTACGTAATAAATGGGCGTGGCAATAATTTTTTCTGATAGATATTGTTATGATCAACAACTTTGCTTCTATAATGCATTACAAAATCTTTATCGTTTTTATGTTATTTGTAATAGACTTTACGAGTGTCTTGGCCCCTAACTAAAGGGACCAGCCCCTTTTTCTTGATTTCCCTGAAAAGGTCTCACGAATACTAATATTTTTTGTTCTTACACTTATCTGAAATTGTTATTCATTTTTGAGATACAAATGATTGAATATTTTAGGGGCCAGCCCTCTAGATCCTTAATGGGGACAGACATTGGTGTTTTGATTAGTGGAATCGATTTACATCATCAAAATAAGTATTTTCTCTTCTACAATGCTTCACAAAATATGTTTCGTTCTCTAGATATATTGTATCAAAGTTTGAGAACGTTGGCCCCTAATAATCCCTAATTACGTAATAAATGGGCGTGGCAATGATTTTTCCTGATATATATTGTTACGATCAACAATTTTGCTTCTGTAATGCATTACAAAATCTTTATCATTTTTCAGTTATTTGTAATAGAGTTTACGAGTGTCTTGGCCCCTAAACAAAGGGGCCAGCTCCTTTTTCTTGATTTTGTTGGAAAGAACTGTTGATTCTCTACCACTTTTGTTATATATGTCTTAACAAAATGTCATTTGATAAAAAGATACAGATCAAAACGTATGAAAATTTTGAATGAAACTTGGTGCCCAATTTTCGAGCCTAGGCGAGCTCCAAGATAAGGCACCACTGCCATAAAACGACATAATAGGGCACAACTTCAAACTATAGACTACCTATCCTGAAAATTTCACAGTCATATCTCTGATAGTTTTTTAGATCACCTGTGCACAAAATGGGTCGTAAAAAATTGAAAAATCGGCCGTAAATCGGGACCGGAAGTGACGACGGAAATAGTTTCAAAAACATATAAAATTCAGGTCACGTTCCATCATCTGTGAAAAAATGGTTGAAATCGGTAGAATAGTTTTCGAGAAATCGCGTGCACAAAATTTGGAAAAAAATAATAATAATAATAATAATAATAATAAGAAACAGTACGAAAACAATAAGGTCTTCCGTTGGAAACGGAAGACCTTAATAATAATAATAAGAAACAGTACGAAAACAATAAGGTCTTCCGTTGGAAACGGAAGACCTTAACTAGATCTCGTTACGAGTAACGAGTAGGTCTTCCGTTCAATGTTTTGAAAAGTTTAATGACTTTGGCTACTATAAATCCCTAATTAAGTCATAAATGGGTGTAGCAAAAAGTTTTTCAAGCAGACATTGTTACGATCAACAACTTTGCTTCTAAAATGCATTACAAAATCTTTATCGTTTTTAGGTTATCTGTCATGGAGTTTAGGAGTATCTTGGCCGCTAATATAAAGGGCCAAACCCTTTTTCTAGATTTCATTGAAAAGGTCTTAGGAATACTATTATTTTTGTTTCTTAAACCTATCTAAAATTGTTGTTCATTTTTGAGATACAAACGATTGAGTATTTAAGGGGCCAGCCCTGTAGATCCTTAATGGGGACATACATTGGTGTTTAATCAGTGGAATCGATTAGAACCATCAATGCAGACATTTTCTTTTCTACAATGCTTAACAAAATATGTCTCCTTCTTCAGATATATTGCGTCAAAGTTTAAGGACTTTGGCCCCTAATAATTATTAGTTACGTAATAAATGGGCGTGGCAATGATTTTTTCAGATAGATATTGTTATGATCAACAACTTTGCTTCTATAATACATTACAAAATCTTGATCGTTTTTAAGTTATTTGTAATAGAGTTTACGAGTGTCTTGGCCCCTAAGTAAAGGGTCCAGCCCCTTTTTCTTGATTTTGTTGGAAAGGTCTTAAGAATAGTAACAATTTTTGTTCTTTCACCTATCTTAAATTGTTGTTCATTTTTGAGATATAAATGATTGAATCTTTTAGCGGTCAGCCCTGTAAATCCTTAATGGGGACAGATATTGGTGTTTTGATAAGTGCAATCGATTAAAATCATCAATGCAGACATTTACTCTTCTACAATGCTTAACAAAATATGTCTCCTTCTCTAGATATATTGCATCAAAATTTAAGGATTTTGGCCCCTAAAAATCCATAGTTACGTAATAAATGGGCGTGGCAATGATTTTTTCTGATAGATATTGTTATGATCAACAACTTTGCTTCTATCATGCATTACAAAATCTTGATCGTTTTTAAGTTATTTGTAATAGAGTTTACGAGTGTCTTGGCCCCTAATTAAAGGGGCCAGCCCCTTTTTCCTTGATATCGGTGAAAAGAACTTTTAAAATTCTACCACTTTTGTTATATATGTCTTAACAAAATATCAACTGATAAAAAGATACAGATCAGAACGTGTGAAAATTTTGATTAAAAATCCGTACCCAATTTTCGAGCCATAGCGAGCTTCAAGAAATGGCGCCGCTGGCGTATAAAAATTACATGGTGCACAACTTCAAACTATAGTCTACCTATCCTGAAAATTTCGTTGTCATGTATCTAATAGTTTCTGAGATCAGCTCTGCACAAAATGGGTCGTCAAAAATTACAAAATCGGCCGTAACTCGGTACCGGAAGTGACGACAACGCAAATTTCAAAAACATATAAAATTCAGATCACGTCTCATCATCTGTGAAAAAATGGTCGAAATTGGTTGAATAGTTTCTGAGAAATCGCGTGCACAAAATTTGGAAAAAAAAAAAAATAATAATAATAATAACTAGATACGATCTCGTTACGAGTAACGAGTAGGTCTTCCGTTCAATGTTTTAAAAAGTTTAAGGACGTCAGCTCCTATAAATCCCTAATTAAGTAATAAATGGTTGTGGCAAAGAGTTTTTCAAACAGACTTTGTTACGATCAACAACGTGTCTTCTATAATGCATTACATAATGTTGATCGTTTTTAAGTTATTTGTAATAGTGTTTACTAGTATCTTGGCCCCTAATTTTAAGGGCCAGCCCCTTTTTCTTGAGTTCATTGAAAAGGTCTTAAGAATACTATCATTTTTTGTTCGTAAACCTATCAAAAATTGTTGTTAATTTTTGAGATATAAACGATTGAATCTTTTAGGGGCCAGTCCTATAGATCCTTAATGGGGACAGACATTGCTGTTTTGATAAGTGGAATCGATTAGAACCATCCATGCAGACATTTTCTCTTCTATAATACTTAACAAAATCTTATTTTTATTATATTCCTTCTCTAGATATATTGCGTCAAAGTTTAAGAACTTTGGCCCCTAAAAATCCATAGTTACGTAATAAATGGGCTGGCAATGATTTTTTCTGATAGATATTGTTATGATCAACAACTTTGCTTCTATAATGCATTACAAAATCTTTATCGTTTTAAAGTTATTTGTAATAGAGTTTACGAGTGTGTTGGCCCCTAATGAAAGGGGCCAGTCCCTTTTTCTTGATTTTGTTGGAAAGATCTTAAGTATAGTAACATATTTTGTTCTTACACCTTTCTTAAATTGTTGTTCATTTTTGAGATATAAATGATTGAATCTTTTAGGGATCAGCCCTGTAAATCCTTTATGGGAACATACATTGGTGTTTTGATTAGTGGCATCGATTAAAATCATCAATGCAGACATTTTCTCTTCTACAATGCTTAACAAAATATGTCTCCTTCTCTAGATATATTGCGTCAAAGTTTAAGGACTTTGGCCCCCTAATAATCCTTAATTACGTAATAAATGGGCGTGGCAATGATTTTTCAGATAGACATTGCTACGATCAACATCTTTGCTTCGATAATGCATTACAAAATCTAGATCGTTTTAAAGTTATTTGTAATAGAGTTTACGAGTTTATTGGCCCCTAATTAAAGGAGCCAGCCCCTTTTTCTTGATTTTGTTGGAAAGGTCTTAAGGATACTAACAATTTTTGTTCTTACACCTATCTTAAATTGTTGTTCATTTTTGAGATATAATTGATTGAATCTTTTAGGGGTCAGCCCTGTAAATCCTTAATGGGGACAGATATTGATGTTTTGATAAGTGCAATCGATTAAAATTATCAATGCAGACATTTTCTCTTCTACAATGCTTAACAAAATATGTCTCCTTCTCTAGATATATTGCGTCAAAATTTAAGGTTTTTGGCCCCTAAAAATCCCTAGTTACGTAATAATTAGGCATGGCAATGATTTTTTCTGACAGATAT
Source organism: Magallana nippona (assembly GCA_033439105.1). Lineage (NCBI taxonomy): Eukaryota > Metazoa > Mollusca > Bivalvia > Ostreida > Ostreidae > Magallana > Magallana nippona. Next base: position 10,304 of record JASWDR010000561.1, read on the forward strand.
TGTTATGATCAACAACTTTGCTTCTATAATGCATTACAAAATCTTGATCGTTTTTAAGTTATTTGTAATAGAGTTTACGAGTCTCTTGGTCCCTAATTAAAGGGGCTAGCCCCTTTTCCGTGATATCGGTGAAAAGAACTTTTCATACTCTACCACTTTTGGTATATATGTCTTAACAAAATATCAACTGATAAAAAGATACAGATCAAAACGAGTGAAAATTGTGATTATTTTCGAGCCATAGCGAGCTCCAAGAAATGGCGCCACAGGAGTAAAACAAAAACAATGGGCACAACTTCAAACTATGGTATAACTATCCTGAAAATTTCATATTCATATCTCTGATAGTTTTTGAGTTTTTCTGTGCACAAAATAGGTCGTAAAAATGAACAAAATGGCCGATAAATCGGTACCGGAAGTGACGACAGGAAAATTATCAAAAATGTTTGAAGATCATATGAAGTCCAATCATCTGTGAAAAATTTGTGGAAATCGGTCGAATAGTTTTCGAGAAATCGCGTGCACAAAATTTGTGGAAAAGAAAAATAATAATAATAATAATAATAACTAGATACGATCTCGTTACGAGTAACGAGTAGGTCTTCCGTTCAATTTTTTAAAAAGTTTAAGGACGTCAGCTCCTATAAATCCCTAATTAAGTAATAAATGGTTGTGGCAAAGAGTTTTTCAAACAGACTTTGTTACGATCAACAACTTGTCTTCTATAATGCATTACACAATCTTGATCGTTTTTAAGTTATTTGTAAGAGTGTTTACTAGTATCTTGGCCCCTAATTTTAAGGGCCAGCCCCTTTTTCTTGAGTTCATTGAAAAGGTCTTAAGAATACTATCATTTTTTGTTCGTAAACCTATCAAAAATTGTTGTTAATATTTGAGATATAAACGATTGAATATTTTAGGGGCCAGTCCTATAGATCCTTAATGGGGACAGACGTTGGTGTTTTGATAAGTGGAATCGATTAGAACCATCCATGCAGACATTTTCTCTTCTATAATACTTAACAAATTATGTCTCCTTCTCTAGATATATTGCGTCAAAGTTAAAGGACTTTGGCCCCTAAAAATCCCTAGTTTCGTAAAAAATGGGCTGGCAATGATTTTTTCTGATAGATATTGTTATGATCAACAACTTTGCTTCTATAATGCATTACAAAATCTTTATCGTTTTTAACTTATTTGTAATAGAGTTTACGAGTGTGTTGGCCCCTAATGAAAGAGGTTAGTCCCTTTTTCTTGATTTTGTTGGAAAGTTATTAATTATAGTAACATTTTTTGTTTTTACACCTATCTTAAATTGTTGTTCATTTTCGAGATATAAATGATTGAATCTTTTAGGGGTCAGCCCTGTAAATCCTTTATGGGAAAATACATTGGTGTTTTGATTAGTTGCATCGATTAATATCATCAATGCAGACATTTTCTCTTCTACAATGCTTAACAAAATATGTCTCCTTCTCTAGATATATTGCTTCAAATTTTAGGACTTTGGCCCCTAAAAATCCCTAGTTACGTAATAAATGCGCTGGCAATGATTTTTTCTGATAGATATTGTTATGATCAACAACTTTGCTTCTATAATGCATTACAAAATCTTTATCGTTTTTAACTTATTTGTAATAGAGTTTACGAGTGTGTTGGCCCCTAATGAAAGGGGCCAATCCCTTTTTCTTGATTTTGTTGGAAAGATCTTAAGTATAGTAACATTTTTTGTTCTTACACCTATCTTAAATTGTTGCTCACTTTTGAGATATAAATGATTGAATCTTTTAGGGGTCAACCCTGCAAATCCTTTATGGGAACATACATTGGTGTTTTGATAAGTGGCATCGATTGAAATCATCAATGCAGACATTTTCTCTTCTACAATGCTTAACAAAATATGTCTCCTTCTCTAGATATATTGCGTCAAAATTTAAGGTTTCTGGCCCCTAAAAATCCCTAGTTACGTTATAAATGGGCGTGGCAATTATTTTTTCTGACAGATATTGTTATGATCAACAACTTTGCTTCTATAATGCATTACAAAATCTTTATCATTTTTCAGTTATTTGTTATAAAGTTTACGAGTCTCTTAGCCCCTAATTAAAGGGGCTAGCCCCTTTGCCGTGATATCGGTGAAAAGAACTTTTCATACTCTACCACTTTTGTTAAATATGTCTCAACAAAATATCAACTGATAAAAAGATACAGATCAAAACGTGTGAAAATTTTGATTCAAAATCTGTACCCAATTTTCGAGCCATAGCGAGCTCCAAGAAATGGCGCCACAGGAGTAAAACAAAATCAATGGGCACAACTTCAAACTATGGTCTAACTATCCTGAAAATTTCATATCCATATCTCTGATAGTTTTCGAGTTTTTGTGTGCACAAAATAGGTCGTAAAAATGAACAAAATGGCCGATAAATCGGTACCGGAAGTGACGACAGGAAAATTATCAAAAATGTTTGAAGATCATATGAAGTCCAATCACCTGTGAAAAAATTGTGGAAATCGGTCAAATAGTTTTCGAGAAATCGCGTGCACAAAATTTGTGGAAAAGAAAAATAATAATAACTAGATACGATCTCGTTACGAGTAACGAGTAGGTCTTCCGTTCAATTTTTTAAAAAGTTTAAGGACTTTGCCTCCTATAAATCTCTTATTAAGTAAGAAATGGGTGTGGCAAAGAGTTTTTCAAACAGACATTGTTACGATCAAGAACTTTGCTTCTATAATGCATTACAAAATCTTGATCGTTTTTAAGTTATTTATAAGAGAGTATACGAGTATCTTGGCCCCTAATTTAAAAGGCCAACCCCTTTTTCTTGATTTCTTTGAAAAAGTCTTAAGAATACTAACATGTTTTGTTCTTAAACCTATCTAAAATTGTTGATCATTTTTGAGATACAAACGATTAAATATTTTAGGGGCCAGCCCTAATTAAAGGGGCCAGCCCCTTTTTCCTGATTTTGTTTGAAAGGTCTTAAGAATAGTAACAATTTTTGTTCTTACACCTATCTAAAATTGTTGTTCATTTTTGAGATACAAACGATTGAATATTTTAGAGGCCAGCCCTGTAAATCCTTAATGGGGACATACATTGGTGTTTTGATTAGTGGAATCGATAAGAATCATCAATGCAGACATTTTCTCTTCTACAATGCTTAACAAAAAAAGTTTCCTTCTCTAGGTATATTGCGTCAAAGTTTAAGGACTTTGGCCCCTAAAAGTCCCTAGTTACGTAATAAATGGGCATGGCAATAACTTTTTCTGATAGATATTGTTATGATCAACAACTTTGCTTCTATAATGCATTTCAAAATCTTGATCGTTTTTAAGTTATTTGTAAGAGAGTTTACGAGTGTATTGGCCCTTAAGTAAAGGGGCCAGCCCCTTTCTTTTGATTTTGTTGGAAATGTCTTAAGAATACTAACAATTTTTGTGCTTACACCTATCTTAAATTGTTGTTCATTTTTGAGATATAAATGATTGAATCTTTTAGAGGTCAGCCCTGTAAATCCTTAATGGGGACAGATATTGGTGTTTTGATAAGTGCAATCGATTAAAATCATCAATGCAGACATTTACTCTTCTACAATGCTTAACAAAATATGTCTCCTTCTCTAGATATATTGCATCAAAATTTAAGGATTTTGGCCCCTAAAAATCCCTAGTTACGTAATAAATGGGCGTGGCAATACTTTTTTCTGATAGATATTGTTATGATCAACAACTTTGCTTCTATCATGCTTTACAAAATCTTGATCGTTTTTAAGTTATTTGTAATAGAGTTTACGAGTGTATTGGCCCCTAATTAAAGGGGCCAGCCCCTTTTCCTTGATATCGGTGAAAAGAACTTTTAAAATTCTACCACTTTTGTTATATATGTCTTAACAAAATATCAACTGATAAAAAGATACAGATCAGAACGTGTGAAAATTTTGATTAAAAATCCGTACCCAATTTTCGAGCCATAGCGAGCTCCAAGAAATGGCGCCGCTGGCGTATAAAAATTACATGGTGCACAACTTCAAACTATAGTCTACCTATCCTGAAAATTTCGTTGTCATGTATCTAATAGTTTCTGAGATCAGCTCTGCACAAAATGGGTCGTCGAAAATTACAAAATCGGCCGTAACTCGGTACCGGAAGTGACGACAACGCAAATTTCAAAAACATATAAAATTCAGATCATGTCTCATCATCTGTGAAAAAATGGTCGAAATTGGTTGAATAGTTTCTGAGAAATCGCGTGCACAAAATTTGGAAAAAAAAAAAATAATAATAATAATAATAATAAGAAACAGTACGAAAACTATAAGGTCTTCCGTTGGAAACGGAAGACCTTAATAACTAGATCTCGTTACGAGTAACGAGTAGGTCTTCCGTTCAATGTTTTGAAAAGTTCAATGACTTTGGCTACTATAAATCCCTAATTAAATAATAAATGGGTGTGCCAAAAAGTTTTTCAAGCAGACATTAATTGTTACGATCAACAACTTTGCTTCTATAATGCATTACAAAATCTTTATCGTTTTTAAGTTATTTGTCATGGAGTTTAGGAGTATTTTGGCCCCTTATTTAAAGGGCCAAAGCCTTTTTCTAGATTTCATTGAAAAGGTCTTAAGAATACTATTATTTTTGTTTCTTATACCTATCTTAAATTGTTGTTCATTTTTGAGATACAAACGATTGAGTATTTTAGGGGCCAGCCCTGTAGATCCTTAATGGAGACAGACATTGGTGCTTTGATAAGTGGAATCGATTAAAACAATTAATGGAGACATTTTCTCTTCTACAATGCTTAACAAAATATGTCTCCTTCTCCAGATATATTGCGTCAAAATTTAAGTACTTTGGCCCCTAATAATTCTTAGTTACGTAATAAATGGGCGTGGCAATGATTTTTTCAGATAGATATTGTTATGATCAACAACTTTGCTTCTATACTGCATTACGTAATCTTGATCGTTTTTAAGTTATTTGTAATAGAGTTTACGAGTGTCTTGGCCCCTAATTAAAGGGGCCACCCCCTTTTTCCTGATTTTGTTGGAAAGGTCTTAAGAATACTAACAATTTTTGTTCTTACACCTATCTCAAATTGTTGTTCACATTTGAGATATAAATGATTGAATCTTTTAGGGGTCAGCCCTGTAGATCCTTAATGGGGACAGATATTGGTGTTTTGATAAGTGCAATCGATTAAAATCATCAATGCAGACATTTTCTCTTCTACAATGCTTAACAAAATATGTCACCTTCTCTAGATATATTGCGTCAAAATTTAAGGATTTTGGCCCCTAAAATTCCCTAGTTACGTAATAAATGGGCGTGGCAATGATTTTTTTCTGATAGATATTGTTATGATCAACAACTTTGCTTCGATAATGCATTAGAAAATCTTTATCGATTTTAAGTTATTTGTAATAGAGTTTACGAGTATCTTGGCCCCTAATTTAAAGGGCCAGCCCCTTTTTCCTGATTTCCTTAAAAAGGTCTTAAGAATACTAACATTATTTGTTCTCACACCTATCTAAAATTGTTGTTCACATTTGAGATATAAATGATTGAATCTTTTAAGGGTCAGCCCTGTAGATCCTTAATGGGGACAGACATTGGTGTTTTGATTAGTGGAATCGATTTAAATCATCAATACAAATATTTTCTCTTCTACAATGCTTAACAAAATATGTTTCGTTCTTTAGATAATTTGTATCAAAGTTTGAGAACGTTGGCCCCTATAAATCCCTAATTACGTAATAAATGGGCGTGGCAATGATTTTTTCCTGATATCTATTGTTACGGTCAACAACTTTGCTTCTATAATGCTTTACAAAATCTTTATCATTTTAAAGTTATTTGTAATAGAGTTTACGAGTGTCTTGGCCCCTAAAAATAGGGGCTAGCCCCTTTTTCTTGATTTTGTTGGAAAGAACTATTAATTCTCTACCACTTTTGTTATATATGTCTTAACAAAATATTAACTGATAAAAAGATACAGATCAAAACGTCTGAAAATTTTGAATGAAAATCCGTACCCAATTTTCGAGCCTAGGCGAGCTCCAACATAAGGCGCCACTGACGTAAAACAAAAACAATAGACACAACTTCAAACTATAGTCTACTTACCCTGAAAATTTCATAATCATATCTCTGATAGTCTCTGAGTTTATGCGTGCACAAAAATGGTCGTCAAAAACGACAAAATCACCGATAAATCGGTACCGGAAGTGACGACGTCAAAAATTTCAAAAACATATAAAATTCAGATCACATCCAATCATCTGTGAAAAAATGGTTCAGATCGGTCGAATAGTTTTCGAGAAATCGCGTGCACAAAATTTGGAAAAAAATAATAATAATAATAATAATAAACAGTACGAAAACAATAAGGTCTTCCGTTGGAAACGGAAGACCTTAATAATAAGAAACAGTACGAAAACAATAAGGTCTTCCGTTGGAAACGGAAGACCTTAATAATAATAAGAAACAGTACGAAAACAATAAGGTCTTCCGTTGGAAACGGAAGACCTTAATAAGAAACAGTACGAAAACAATAAGGTCTTCCGTTGGAAACGGAAGACCTTAATAAGAAACAGTACGAAAACAATAAGGTCTTCCGTTGGAAACGGAAGACCTTAATAAGAAACAGTACGAAAACAATAAGGTCTTCCGTTGGAAACGGAAGACCTTAACTAGATACGATCTCGTTACGAGTAACGAGTAGGTCTTCCGTTCAATTTTTTAAACAATATGATTAAAATATCAATGAAATTTCAGAATTCTCCCTCACCTCCTCCCTTTCAGATCATGTATAAGATTGTCAATATCATTTGCAATGCTTAACAACATTTTTTGCTTTTTCACATACAGCACATTAAAGATTTAAGCTTTTGGTCCCCTAAAATCCCAATTACATCACCAATGGGTGTTGGAATGAGTTTTACAAACTGATATTGTTACGATCAACAACTTTGCTTCTATAGTGCATCACAAAATCTTGATCGCTTTTTAGATATTTGTGATAGACTTTACGAGTCTCTTGGACCGTAATTTGATGGGCCAGCCCCTTTTTCTTGAGTTCATTCGAAAGATGTCTCGAATACAAACATTTTTTGTTCTTACACCCATCTTAAATTGTTGTTCATTTTTGAGATACATATGATTGATTATTTAAGGGGTCAGCCCTTTAGATCCTTAATTGGGACAGACATTGGTGTTTTGATTAGTAGAATCGATTAGTATCATCAATACAGACATTTTCTCTTCTACAATGCTTAACAAAATATGTCTCCTTCTCTAGATATATTGCGTCAAAATTTAAGGATTTTGGCCCCTAAAAACCCCTAGTTACGTCATAAATGGGCGTGGCAATGATTTTTTCTGATAGATATTGTTATGATCAACAACTTTGCTTCTATAATGCATTACAAAATCTTGATCGTTTTTAGGTTATTTGTAATAGAGTTTACGAGTTTTTTGGCCCCTAATTAAAGGGGCCAGCCCCTTTTTCTTGCTTTTGTTGGAAAGGTCGTAAGAATACTAACAATTTTTGTTCTTACATGTATCTAAAATTGTTGTTCATTTTTTAGATATAAATGATTGAATCTTCTAGGGGCCAGCCCTGTAAATCCTTAATGGGGACAGATATTCGTGATTTGATCAGTGCAATCGATTAGTATCATCATTACAGACATTTTCTCTTCAACAATGCTTAACAAAATATGTCTCCTTCTCTAGATATATTGCGTCAAAATGTAAGGATTTTGGCCCCTAAAAATCCCTAGTTACGTAATAAATGGGCGTGGCAATGATTTTTTCTGATAGATATTGTTATGATCAACAACTTTGCTTCAATAATGCATTACAAAATCTTGATCGTTTTTAGGTTATTTGTAATAGAGTTTACGAGTCTCTTGGCCCCTAATTAAAGGGGCCAGCCCCTTTTCCATGATATCGGTGAAAAGAACTTTTAAAATTCTACCACTTTTGTTATATATGTCTTAACAAAATAACAACTGATAAAAAGATACAGATCAAAACGTTTGAAAATTTTGATTAAAAATCCGTACCCAATTTTCGAGCCATAGCGAGCTCCAAGAAATGGCGCCGATGGCGTATAAAAATTATATGGTGCACAACTTCAAACTATTGTCTACCTATCCTGAAAATTTCACATTTATGTCTTTGATAGTCTCTGAGTTTATGTCTGCACAAAATGGGTCGCAAAAACTTACAAAATCGGCCGTAAATCGGAACCGGAAGTGACGATTTCAAAATTTAAAAAAACTTCTAGAATTATGGCCACAGGCAATCATCTGTGAAAAAATGGCCGAAATCGGCTGGATAGTTTTCGAGAAATCGCGTGCACAAAATTCGTGGAAAAAAAAAAAAATAATAATAATAATAACTAGATACGATCTCGTTACGAGTAACGAGTAGGTCTTCCGTTCAATTTTTTAAAAAGTTTAAGGACTTTGCCTCCTATAAATCTCTAATTAAGTAATAAATTGGTGTGGCAAAGAGTTTTTCAAACAGATATTGTTACGATCAAGAACTTTGCTTCAATGATGCATTACAAAATCTTTATCGTTTTTAAGTTATTTGTAATAGAGTTTACGGGTACCTTTGCCCCTAATTAAAGGGGCCAGCCCCTTTTTCTTGATTTCCTTGAAAAGGACTTAAGAATACTAATATTTTTTGTTCTTAAACCTCTCTTAAATTGTTGTTCATTTTTTATATATAAATGATTGAATCTTTTAGGGGTTAGCCCTGTAAATCCTTAATGGGGACAGACATTGGTGTTATAATTAGTGGAATCGATTAGAATCATCAATGCAGACATTTTCTCTTCTACAATGCTTAACAAAATAAGTCTCCTTCTCTATGTATATTGCGTCAAAGTTTAAGTACTTTGGCCCCTAAAAATCCCTAGTTACGTAATAAATGGGCGTGGCAATGATTTTTTCTTATAGATATTGTAATGATCAACAACTTTGCTTCTATAACGCATTACAAAATCTTGATCATTTTTAAGTTATTTGTAATAGAGTTTACGAGTATCTTGGCCCCTAATTTAAAGGGCCACCCCTTTTTTCTTGATTTTCTTGAAACAGTCTTCAGAATACTAACATTTTTTGTTTTTTACCTATCCAAAATGGTTGTTAATTTTTGAGATACAGCTGATTAGATATTTTAGGGGCCAGCCCTATAAATCCTTAATGGGGACATACATTGGTGTTATAATTAGTGGAATCGATTAGAATCATGGACGCAGACATTTTCTCTTCTACAATGCTTAACAAAATAAGTCTTCTTATATAGGTATATTGAGTCAAAGTTTAAGGACTTTGACCCCTAAAAAACCCTAGTTAAGTAATAAATGGGCGTGGCAATGATTTTTTCTAATAAATATTGTTACGTTCAACAACTTTGCTTCTAAAATGCATTACAAAATCTTTAACGTTTTCCAGTTATTTATAAGAGAGTTTACGACTATATTGGCCCCTATTTAAAGGGGCCAGCTCCTTTTTCTTGCTTTTGTTGGAAAGGTCTTAAGAATACTAACAATTTTTGTTTGTACACCTATCTAAAATTGTTGTTCATTTTTGAGATATATATGATTAATCTTTTAGGGGTCAGCCCTGTAAATCCTTAATGGGGACAGATATTGGTGTTTTGATAAGAGCAATCGATTAAAATCATCAATGCAGACATTTTCTCTTCTACAACGCTTAACAAAATATGTCTCCTTCTTTAGATATCTGGCGTCAAAATTTAAGGATTTTGGCCCCTAAAAATCCCTAGTTACGTAATAAATGGGCGTGGCATTGATTTTTGCTGATAGATATTGTTATGATCAACAACTTTGCTTCTATAATGCATTACAAAATCTTGATCATTTTTAGGTTATATTTAATAGAGTTTACGAGTGTCTTGGCCCCTAATTAAAGGGGCCAGCCCCTTTTTCTTGACTTGTTTGGAAAGGTCTTACGAATACTAACAATTTTTGTTCTTACACATATCTATAATTGTTGTTCACATTTGAGTTATAAATGATTGAATCTTTTAGGGGTCAGCCCTGTAGATCCTTAATGGGGACAGACATTGGTGTTTTGATTAGTGGAATCGATTTAAATCATCAATACAAATATTTTCTCTTCTACAATGCTTAACAAAATATGTCTCGTTCTTTAGATAAATTGTATCAAAGTTTGAGAACTTTGGCCCCTATAAATCCCTAATTACGTAATAAATGAACGTTGCAATGGCTTTTCCTGATATATATTGTTACGATCAACAACTTTGCTTCTATAATGCATTACAAAATCTTTATCATTTTAAAGTTATTTGTAATAGAGTTTACGAAAGTCTTGGCCCCTAAATATAGGGGCTAGCCCCTTTTTCTTGATTTTGTTAGAAAGAACTATTAATTCCCTACCACTTTTGTTATATATGTTTTAACAAAATATTTACTGATAAAAAGATACAGATCAAAACGTCTGAACATTTTGAATGAAAATTCGTACCCAATTTTCGAGCCTAGGCGAGCTCCAAAATAAGGCGCCATTGACGTAAAACAAAAACAATAGACACAACTTCAAACTATAGTCTACCTACCCTGAAAATTTCATAATCATATCTCTGATAGTCTCTGAGTTTATGCGTGCACAAAAATGGTAGTCAAAAACGACAAAATCACCGATAAATCGGTACTGGAAGTGATGACGTCAAAAATTTCAAAAACATATAAAATTCAGATCACATACAATCATCTGTGAAAAAATGGTTCAGATCGGTCGAATAGTTTTCGAGAAATCGCGTGCACAAAATTTGGAAAAAAATAATAATAATAATAATAACTTGATCTCGTTACGAGTAACGAGTAGGTCTTCCGTTCAATGTTTTGAAAAGTTCAATGACTTTGGCTACTATAAATCCCTAATTAAGTAATAAATGGGTGTGCCAAAAAGTTTTTCAAGCAGACATTAATTGTTACGATCAACAACTTTGCTTCTATGATGCATTACAAAATCTTTATCGTTTTTAAGTTATTTGTCATGGAGTTTAGGAGTATTTTGGCCCCTAATTTAAAGGGCCAAAGTCTTTTTCTAGATTTCATTGAAATGATCTCAAGAATACAATTATTTTTGTTTCTTAAACCTATCTTAAATTGTTGTTCATTTTTGAGATACAAACGATTGAGTATTTTAGGGGCCATCCCTGTAGATCCTTAATGGGGACAGACATTGGTGTTTTGATAAGTGGAATCGATTAAAACCATTAATGCAGACATTTTCTCTTCTACAATGCTTAACAAAATATGTCTCCTTCTCCAGATATATTGCGTCAAAGTTTAAGGACTTTGGCCCCTAATAATTCTTAGTTACGTTATAAATGGGCGTGGCAATGATTTTTTCAGATAGATATTGTTATAATCAACAACTTTGCTTCTATACTGCATTACATAATCTTGATCGTTTTTAAGTTATTTGTAATAGAGTTTACGAGTGTCTTGGCCCCTAATTAAAGGGGCTAGCCCCCTTTTCTTGATTTTGTTGGAAAGGTCTTAAGAATACTAACAATTTTTGTTCTTACACCTATCTAAAATTGTTGTTCACATTTGAGATATAAATGATTGAATCTTTTAGGGGTCACCCCTGTAGATCCTTAATGGGGACAGATATTGGTGTTTTGATAAGTGCAATCGATTAAAATCATCAATGCAGACATTTTCTCTTCTACAATGCTTAACAAAATATGTCACATTCTCTAGATATATTGCGTCAAAATGTAAGGATTTTGGCCCCTAAAAATCCCTAGTTACGTAATAAATGGGCGTGGAATTGTTTTTTTAGATAGATATTGTTATGATCAACAACTTTGCTTCTATAATGCATAACAAAATCTTGATCGTTTTTAAGTTATTTGTAATAGAGTTTACGAGTCTCTTGGCCCCTAATTAAAGGGGCCAGCCCCTTTTTCTTGATTTGTTTGGAAAGGTCTTAAGAATACTAACAATTTTTGCTCTCACACCTATCTAAAATTGTTGTTCACATTTGAGATATAAATGATTGAATCTTTTAGGGGTCAGCCCTGTAGATCCTTAATGGGGACAGACATTGGTGTTTTGATTAGTGGAATCGATTTAAATCATCAATACAAATATTTTCTCTTCTACAATGCTTAACAAAATATATCTCGTTCTTTAGATAAATTGTATCAAAGTTTGAGAACGTTGGCCCCTATAAATCCCTTATTACGTAATAAATGGGCGTGGCAATGATTTTTCCTGATATATATTTTTACGGTCAACAACTTTGATTCTATAATGCATTACAAAATCTTTATCATTTTAAAGTTATTTGTAATAGAGTTTACGAGTGTCTTGGCCCCTAGAAATAGGGGCTAGCCCCTTTTTCTTGATTTTGTTGGAAAGAACTTTTAATTCTCTACCACTTTTGTTATATATGTCTTAACAAAATATTAACTGATAAAAAGATACAGATCAAAACGTCTGAAAATTTTGAATGAAAATCCGTACCCAATTTTCGAGCCTAGGCGAGCTCCAAAATAAGGCGCCACTGACGTAAAAAAAAAAACAATAGACACAACTTCAAACTATAGTCTACCTACCCTGAAAATTTCATAATCATATCTCTGATAGTCTCTGAGTTTATGCGTGCACAAAAATGGTCTTCAAAAACGACAAAATCACCAATAAATCGGTACCGGAAGTGACGACGTCAAAAATTTCATAAACATATAAAATTCAGATCACATCCAATCATCTGTGAAAAAATGTTTCAGATCGGTCGAATAGTTTTCGAGAAATCGCGTGCACAAAATTTGGAAAAAAATAATAATAATAATAATAATAAACAGTACGAAAACAATAAGGTCTTCCGTTGGAAACGGAAGACCTTAATAACTAGATACGATCTCGTTACGAGTAACGAGTAGGTCTTCCGTTCAATTTTTTTAAACAATATGATTAAAATATCAATGAAATTTCAGAATTCCCCCTAAACTCACCCCTTTGAGATAATGGATACGATTATCAATATCCTTTACCATGCTTAACAAAGTGCTTTGCTTTTTCACATACAGCACATTAAAGATTTAAGATTTTAGTCCCCTAAAATCCCTATTTACGTCATCAATGGGTGTGGCAATGAGTTTTACAAACTGATATTGTTACGATCAACAACTTGCATATATAATGCATTACAAACTCTTGATCATTTTCAAGTTATGTGTAAGAGACTTTACGAGTGCCTTGGACCCTAATTTAAGGGGCCAGCCCCTTTTTCGTTATTTCATTCGAAAGATCTCCCGATTACTAAATTTTTTTGTTCTTACACCTATCTTAAATTGTTGTTCATTTTTGAGATACAAATGATTGAATATTTAAGGGGCCAGCCCTGTAGATCCTTAATTGGGACAGACATTGGTGTTGTGATTAGTGAAATCGATTTAAATCATCAATACAAGTATTTTCTCTTCTACAATGATTAACAAAATATGTCTCGTTCTCTAGATATATTGTATCAAAGTTTGAGAACTTTGGCCCCTAAAAATCCCTCATTACGTAATAAATGGGCGTGGCAATGATTTTTCCTGATATATATTGTTACGATCAACAACTTTGCTTCGAAAATGCATTACAGAATCTTTATCGTTTTTAAGTTATTTGTAATATACTTTACGAGTGTCTTGGCCCTTTATTTAAGGGGCCAGCCCCTTTTTCTTGATTTCCTTGAAAAGGTCTCACAAATACAAACATTTTTTTTTGTTCTTACACCTATCTAAAATTGTTGTTCATTTTTGAAATACAAATGATTAAATATTTTAGGGACCAGTCCTGTAGATCCTTAATGGGGACAGACATTGGTGTTTTGATTAGTGGAATCGATTTAAATCATCAATACAATTATTTTCTATTCTACAATGCTTAACAAAATATGTTTTGTTCTCTAGATATATTCTATCAAAGTTTGAGAACTTTTGCTCCTAAAAATCCCTAATTACGTAATAAATGGGCGTGGCAATCATTTTTTCTGATAGATATAGTTATGATCAACAACTTTGCTTCTATAATGCATTACAAAATCTTGATCGTTTTTAAGTTATTTGTAATAGAGTTTGCGAGTGTCTTGGCCCCTAATTAAAGGGGCCAGCCCTTTTTTCTTGATTTTGTTGGAAAGGTCTAATGAATACTAACAATTTTTGTTCTTACACCTATCTAAAATTGTTGTTCATTTTTGAGATATAAATGATTGAATCTTTTAGGGGTCAACCCTGTAAATCCTTAATGGGGACAGATATTGGTGTTTTGATAAGTGCAATCGATTAGTATCATCAATGCAGACATTTTCTCTTCTACAATGCTTAACAAAATATGTCTCCTTCTCTAGATATATTGCGTCAAAATTTCAGGATTTTGGCCCCAAAAAATCCCTAGTTACGTAATAAATGGGCGTGGCAATAATTTTTTCTGATAGATATTGTTATGATCAACAACTTTGCTTCTATAATGCATTACAAAATCTTTATCGTTTTTATGTTATTTGTAATAGACTTTACGAGTGTCTTGGCCCCTAACTAAAGGGACCAGCCCCTTTTTCTTGATTTCCCTGAAAAGGTCTCACGAATACTAATATTTTTTGTTCTTACACTTATCTGAAATTGTTATTCATTTTTGAGATACAAATGATTGAATATTTTAGGGGCCAGCCCTCTAGATCCTTAATGGGGACAGACATTGGTGTTTTGATTAGTGGAATCGATTTACATCATCAAAATAAGTATTTTCTCTTCTACAATGCTTCACAAAATATGTTTCGTTCTCTAGATATATTGTATCAAAGTTTGAGAACGTTGGCCCCTAATAATCCCTAATTACGTAATAAATGGGCGTGGCAATGATTTTTCCTGATATATATTGTTACGATCAACAATTTTGCTTCTGTAATGCATTACAAAATCTTTATCATTTTTCAGTTATTTGTAATAGAGTTTACGAGTGTCTTGGCCCCTAAACAAAGGGGCCAGCTCCTTTTTCTTGATTTTGTTGGAAAGAACTGTTGATTCTCTACCACTTTTGTTATATATGTCTTAACAAAATGTCATTTGATAAAAAGATACAGATCAAAACGTATGAAAATTTTGAATGAAACTTGGTGCCCAATTTTCGAGCCTAGGCGAGCTCCAAGATTAGGCACCACTGCCATAAAACGACATAATAGGGCACAACTTCAAACTATAGACTACCTATCCTGAAAATTTCACAGTCATATCTCTGATAGTTTTTTAGATCACCTGTGCACAAAATGGGTCGTAAAAAATTGAAAAATCGGCCGTAAATCGGGACCGGAAGTGACGACGGAAATAGTTTCAAAAACATATAAAATTCAGGTCACGTTCCATCATCTGTGAAAAAATGGTTGAAATCGGTAGAATAGTTTTCGAGAAATCGCGTGCACAAAATTTGGAAAAAAATAATAATAATAATAACTAGATACGATCTCGTTACGAGTAACGAGTAGGTCTTCCGTTCAATTTTTTAAAAAGATTAAGGACTTTGGCTCCTATAAATCCCTAATTGAGTAATAAATGGTTGTTGCAAAGAGTTTTTCAAACCGACTTTGGTACGATCAACAACTTGTCTTCTATAATGCATTACACAATCTTGATCGTTTTAAAGTTATTTGTAAGAGTGTTTACTAGTATCTTGGCCCCTAATTTTAAGGGCCAGCCCCTTTTTCTTGAGGTCATTGACACGGTCTTAAGAACACACAGACATTGGTGTTTTGATAGGTGGAATCGATTAGAACCATCCATGCAGACATTTTCTCTTCATAATACTTAACAAAATATGTCTCCTTCTCTAGATATATTGCGTCAAAGTTTAAGAACTTTGGCCCATAAAAATCCCTAGTTACGTAATAACTGCGCTGGCAATGATTTTTATTGATAGATATTGTTATGATCAACAACTTTGCTTCTATAATGCATTACAAAATCTTTATCGTTTTTAACTTATTTGTAATAGAGTTTACGAGTGTGTTGGCCCCTAATGAAAGGGGCCAATCCCTTTTTCTTGATTTTGTTGGAAAGATCTTAAGTATAGTAACATTTTTTGTTCTTACATCTATCTTAAATTGTTGTTCACTTTTGAGATATAAATGATTGAATCTTTTAGGGGTCAACCCTGCAAATCCTTTATGGGAACATACATTGGTGTTTTGATAAGTGGCATCGATTGAAATCATCAATGCAGACATTTTCTCTTCTACAATGCTTAACAAAATATGTCTCCTTCTCTAGATATATTGCGTCAAAATTTAAGGTTTTTGGCCCCTAAAAATCCCTAGCTACGTTATAAATGGGCGTAGCAATGATTTTTTCTGACAGATATTGTTATGATCAACAACTTTGCTTCTATAATGCATTACAAAATCTTTATCATTTTTCAGTTATTTGTTATAAAGTTTACGAGTCTCTTAGCCCCTAATTAAAGGGGCTAGCCCCTTTTCCGTGATATCGGTGAAAAGAACTTTTCATACTCTACCACTTTTGTTATATATGTCTCTACAAAATATCAACTGATAAAAAGATACAGATCAAAACGTGTGAAAATTTTGATTCAAAATCTGTACCCAATTTTCGAGCCATAGCAAGCTCCAAGAAATGGCGCCACAGGAGTAAAACAAAATCAATGGGCACAACTTCAAACTATGGTCTAACTATCCTGAAAATTTCATATTCATATCTCTGATAGTTTTTGAGTTTTTGTGTGCACAAAATAGGTCGTAAAAATGAACAAAATGGCCGATAAATCGGTACCGGAAGTGACGACAGGAAAATTATCAAAATTGTTAGAAGATCATATGAAGTCCAATCACCTGTGAAAAAATTGTGGAAATCGGTCGAATAATTTTCGAGAAATCGCGTGCACAAAATTTGTGGAAAAGAAAAATAATAATAATAATAATAATAATAATAAGAAACAGTACGAAAACAATAAGGTCTTCCGTTGGAAACGGAAGACCTTAATAATAACTAGATACGATCTCGTTACGAGTAACGAGTAGGTCTTCTGTTCAATTTTTTAAACAATATGATTAAAATATCAATGAAATTCCAGAATTCCCCCTAAACTCCCCCTTTGAGATAATGGATACGATTGTAAATATCCTTTACAATGCTTAACAAAGTGGTTTGCTTTTTCAAATACAGCACATTAAAGATTCAAGATGTTAGTCCCCTAAAATCCCTATTTACGTTATCAATGGGTGTGGCAATGAGTTTTACAAACTACAAACTAATATTGTTACGATCAACAACTTGCATCTATAATGCATTACAAACTCTTGATCGTTTTTAAGTTATGTGTAAGAGACTTTACGAGTTCCTTGGACCCTAATTTAAGGGGCCAGCTCCTTTTCGTGATTTCATTCGTAAGGTCTCACGAATACTAACAATTTTTGTTCTTACAACTATTTTAAATTGTTGTTCATTTTTGAGATACAAATTATGGCATATTTAAGGGGCCAGCCCTTTACATCCTTAATGGGGACAGACATTGGTGTTTTGATTAGTGAAATCGATTAGTATTATCAATACAGACATTTTCTCTTCTACATTGCTTAACAAAATATGTCTCCTTTTCTATAGATATTGCGTCGAAGGTTAAGGACTCTGGCCCCTTAAAATCCCTTATTACGTAATAAATGGGTGTGGCAATGATTTTTTCTGATAGATTTTGTTACGATCAACAACTTTGCTTCTTCAATGTATTACAAAATCTTGATCGTTTTTAAGTTATTTGTAATAGAGTTTACAAGTTTCTTGGCCCTTTATCAAAGGGGCCAGGCCCTTTTTCTTGATTTCGTTGAAAAGGTCTTAAGAATACTAACATTTTTTGTTCTTACATCTATCTTAAATTGTTGTTCATTTTTGAGATAAGAACGGTTGAATATTTAAGGGGTCAGCCCTCTAGATCCTTAATGGGGACAGACATTGGTGTTTTGATTAGTGGAATCGATAAGAATCATCAATGGAATCATTTTCTCTTCTAAAAAGCTTTACAATAAATATCTCTTTTTCTAGATATATTGAGCCAATGTTTAAGGACTTTGGCCCCTGGAAATCCCTAATTACGTTATAAATGGGTGTGGCAATGATTTTTTCTGATATATATTGTTATGATCAACAACTTTGCTTCTATAATACATTACAAAATCTTTATCGTTTTTAAGTTATTTGTAATAGAGTTTACGAGTATCTTGGCCCCTAACTAAAGGGGCCAGCCCCTTTTTCTTGATTTCTTTACAAAGGTCTCACAAATACTAACATTTTTTGTTCTTACACCCATCTTAAATTGTTGTTCATATTTGTGATACAAATGATTGTATATTTTAGGGGCTAGCCCTCTAGATCCTTAATGGGGACAGACATTGGTGTTGTGATTAGTGAAATCGATTTATATCATCAATACAAGTATTTTCTCTTCTACAATGCTTAACAAAATATGTCTCGTTCTCTAGATATATTGTATCAAAGTTTGAGAACTTTGGCCCCTAAAAATCCCTCATTACGTAATAAATGGGCTTGGCAATGATTTTTCCTGATATATATTGTTGCGATCAACAACTTTGCTTCTATAATGCATTACAAAATCTTTATCATTTTTAAGTTATTTGTAATAGAGTTTACGAGTGTCTTGGCCCCTAAATATAGGGGCTAGCCCCTTTTTCCTGATTTTGTTAGAAAGAACTCTCGATTCTCTACCACTTTTGTTATATATGTCTTAACAAAATATTAACTGATAAAAAGATACAGATAAAAACGTCTGAAAATTTTGAATTAAAATTCGTTCCCAATTTTCGAGCCTAGATGAGTTCCAAAATAAGGCGCCACTGGCGTAAAACAAAAACAATAGACACAACTTCAAACTATGGTCTACCTACCCTGAAAATTTCATAATCATATCTCTGATAGTCTCTGAGTTTATGCGTGCACAAAAATGGTCGTCAAAAACAACAAAATCACCGATAAATCGGGACCGGAAGTGACGACGTCAAAAATTTCAAAAACATATAAAATTCAGATCACATCCACTCATCTCAAAAAAAATGGTTCAGATCGGTCGAATAGTTTTCAAGAAATCGCGTGCACAAAATTTGGAAAAAAATAATAATAATAATAATAATAAACAGTACGAAAACAATAAGGTCTTCCGTTGGAAACGGAAGACCTTAATAATAAGAAACAGTACGAAAACAATAAGGTCTTCCGTTGGAAACGGAAGACCTTAACTAGATCTCGTTACGAGTAACGAGTAGGTCTTCCGTTCAATGTTTTGAAAAGTTTAATGACTTTGGCTACTATAAATCCCTAATTAAGTCATAAATGGGTGTAGCAAAAAGTTTTTCAAGCAGACATTGTTACGATCAACAACTTTGCTTCTAAAATGCATTACAAAATCTTTATCGTTTTTAGGTTATCTGTCATGGAGTTTAGGAGTATCTTGGCCGCTAATATAAAGGGCCAAACCCTTTTTCTAGATTTCATTGAAAAGGTCTTAGGAATACTATTATTTTTGTTTCTTAAACCTATCTAAAATTGTTGTTCATTTTTGAGATACAAACGATTGAGTATTTAAGGGGCCAGCCCTGTAGATCCTTAATGGGGACATACATTGGTGTTTAATCAGTGGAATCGATTAGAACCATCAATGCAGACATTTTCTTTTCTACAATGCTTAACAAAATATGTCTCCTTCTTCAGATATATTGCGTCAAAGTTTAAGGACTTTGGCCCCTAATAATTATTAGTTACGTAATAAATGGGCGTGGCAATGATTTTTTCAGATAGATATTGTTATGATCAACAACTTTGCTTCTATAATACATTACAAAATCTTGATCGTTTTTAAGTTATTTGTAATAGAGTTTACGAGTGTCTTGGCCCCTAAGTAAAGGGTCCAGCCCCTTTTTCTTGATTTTGTTGGAAAGGTCTTAAGAATAGTAACAATTTTTGTTCTTTCACCTATCTTAAATTGTTGTTCATTTTTGAGATATAAATGATTGAATCTTTTAGCGGTCAGCCCTGTAAATCCTTAATGGGGACAGATATTGATGTTTTGATAAGTGCAATCTATTAAAATTATCAATGCAGACATTTTCTCTTCTACAATGCTTATCAAAATATGTCTCCTTCTCTAGATATATTACGTCAAAAATTAAGGTTTTTGCCCCTAAAAATCCCTAGTTACGTAATAAATGGGCGTGGCAATGATTTTTCCTGAAAGATATTGTTATGATCAACAACTTTGCTTCAATAATGCATTACAAAATCTTGATCGTTTTTAAGTTATTTGTAATAGAGTTTACGAGTATCTAGGCCCCTAATTAAAGGGGCTAGCCCCTTTTCCGTGATATCGGTGAAAAGAACTTTTCATACACTACCACTTTTGTTATATATGTCTCAACAAAATATCAACTGATAAAAAGATACAGATCAAAACGTGTGAAAAATTTGATTAAAATTCCGTACCAAATTTTCGAGCCATAGCGAGCTCCAAGAAATGGCGCCACAGGAGTAAAACAAAAACAATGGGCACAACTTCAAACTATGGTCTAACTATCCTGAAAATTTCATATTCATATCTCTGATAATTTTTGAGTTTTTGTGTGCACAAAATAGGTCGTAAAAATGAACAAAATGGCCGATAAATCGGTACCGGAAGTAACGACAGGAAAATTATTAAAAATGTTTGAAGATCATATGAAGTCCAATCATCTTTGAAAAAAATGTGGAAATCGGTCGAATAGTTTTCGAGAAATCGCGTGCACAAAATTCGTGGAAAAGAAAAATAATAATAATAATAATAACTAGATACGATCTCGTTACGAGTAACGAGTAGGTCTTCCGTTCAATTTTTTTAAACGATACGATTAAAATATCAATAATATATCAGAATCCCCCCAACCCTTCTCTTTCAGATAATGTATACGATTGTCAATATCCTTTACAATGCTTAAGGAAGGAGTCTTTTTTGGTTTTCGACTTGTCAAAAGTAAATTTGATTAAATGTTCATTAAATGAAGATGAAAGGAAATTGAAATATCATATTTTTCTATCTTTTTTACTATTATACAACTTGGCATAGAAATAATAATCAAAGTGGAGAATCTCACGAGGACTATATTTTTGGTGGAAGATTGCCGTAGGAATATATCACATGTTTTTTGCAATTCAGAATTGCTATAGATTCATTAGTTTATTTAGCATTTTTCAAACAATAACATTATTGATAGATTTTTTCAATTAATTTGAAGTAATAATAAGATACAGGAGTTTAGAATATGTTTTAAAAACATGATTTGCCTATCAAATTACATTTTTATAAGCTTTCTTAAGCGCTCATTCTATGAATAGATTTGTGTGAAAAAATCACTAAAATCGGATTTTCTCTCTTATTAGATGGTCAATATATTAGATTTTCTGTCAGTTTATATCTTTATGTATGGTCTTAATAATATGTAAAAATCAGAAATATTTTATTATTGGAAGCATAGAAAAATAATCAAAATATCTTCAAAATTTAAGAAAATTAGAGGAAATGCGGGCTAAGCAATATCAATTTTAGTTTAAATATTTATTTCAATTTAGTAGTATAAGCTGATAGACATTCTTATAATCTATCATTTCATTGTAGAATACAAACTTTATATCTTAAACAGATGTCTACAAAACTGCAGATAACTACCTTTATTTTTATCATCCTTCAAGTTGAGAAAAAAAAGGTAGTGACCTTGACCTCACCCTAATGCGAAAACAAGGAGGTCAAATTTGATTAAACTGATACAATCATTTGGTGATATGATCTGTTTGACCTGTAAAAATTTCATGAATTTCTTGTTATAAGAAGTATGTCTAATAACGAGAAGACTCCTTCCTTAACAAAGTGTTTTTCTTTTTCACATAGAGCACATTTAAAAAGATTTAACATTTTAGTCCCCTAAAATCCTTAATCGATTCCACTAATCAAAACACCAATGTCTGTCCCCATTAAGGATCTACAGGACTGGCCCCTAAAATATTCAATCATTTGTATCTCAAAAATGAACAACAATTTTTGATGGGTGTAAGAACAAAAAATGTTAGTTTTTGTGAGAGCTTTTCAAGGAAATCAAGAAAAAGGGGCTGGTCCCTTTAATTAGGGGCCAAGACACTCGTAAACTATATTACAAATAACATAAAAACGATCAAGATTTTGTAATGAATTATAGAAGCAAATTTGTTGATCCTAACAATATCTATCAGAGAAAATCATTGCCACGCCCATTTTTTATGTAATCAAGGACTTTAAGGGGCCAAAGTACTTAAACTTTGACGCGATATATCTAAAGAAGGAGACATATTTTGTTAAGCATTGTAGAAGAGAAAAAGTCTGTATTGATAATACTAATCGATTCCACTAATCAAAACACCAATGTATGTCTCCATTAAGGATCTAAAGGGCTGGACCCTTAAATATTCAATCATTTGTATCTAAAAAATGAACAATTTAAAAGAGGAGTAAGAACAAAAAATGTTAGTATTCGTGACACCTTTCGAATGAACTCAAGAAAAAGGGACCGGTCCCTTAAATTAGGGTCCAAGGCACTCGTAAAGTCTCTTACACGTAACTTTAAAACGATCAAGATTTTGTAATGCATTATAGAAGCAAGTTGTTAATCGTAACATTATGAGTAAAACTTATTGCCACACCCATTGATGACGTAATTGGGGACTTTAGGGGACTAAAATCTTAAATCTTTAATGTGCTGTATGTGAAAAAGCAAAACACTTTTTTAAGCATTGTAAAGGATATTGACAATCGTATACATTATCTGAAAGTTAGGAGTTGAGGGGAATTCTGAAATTTCATTGATATTTTAATCATATCGTTTAAAAAACTGAACGGAAGACCTACTCGTTACTCGTAACGAGATCGTATTTTTTTGTTTTTCAAATTTGATAAAAAATTTCAGATAGTATAAGAACAAATAAATATTTGCATTCTTGACAATTTACAAATTATATCAATAGAAATTGACTGGTTTCTGGAATAAAGGACCTAGATAGTTGTTAAGTCTTTCACAAATAGCTTAAAAACTATCAATATTTCAAGTCAAACTATATTTTTTTAAAAGTCATTGCCACGTCCATTTATTATGATAAATTAGGGATTTTAGGGGCCGTAGACTTAATCTCTGATATGATTTATATAGAGAATAAAACATATTTTGTAAAGCATTGTAGAAGAGTCAATTCAAAGGGGCCACCAGAGTTTTATTAATCTATTTTATTAATAACTAGTACATCCAACCTCTGTAAGTGCAAATTAATCGAGCTAAGTGAACATAATGGGAAAAGGAGAAATTCAAATATTCCAAAAATAACGCCCTTAATTTCTCTCAATGATAGCTCCATTTAACTTTAAAGGCAAATATAATGGAAGGGAATGTACCTTCATTTGATTGGGTGGCCTTTTTTTACCGCTTTTAGTCAGAGATAAAAACGCCAATTTTCAAATTAGAATGTGATCCAAACTAAAATGTGATATGCAGAGATTAATATAAAAAAAATTCAAATTAAATAAAAAAAAACTTCTTATGGGCATACAATAAAAATCAAACTAAATGCATCATGGGAATGTTTAGAAAAAGCAAACGTCTGGTTTCGTCCACCGATTGTTTGGATTGATTCAACATGCATGTTATGAATTGATTGTAAACAAAAAATATTCAGAAATAATAAAGAACAAAACGTACACAGGTTTATTATTGATTTGCCAAAACATGATGACCTTTATTAAAACGATGTCAAAGTCGTAATGCTCGTAGTTCTAGATATAGGGTGTGCTTACATATTGTACCCATGTATGTTTCAAATTGCGATTCCATTCAAGTTTTTATTTTATTATGACAGATTTTTTGAGTTTATCACTTAGTAAATATCAATATCCCCTTCTATACATTTTTAAATTAACAAATATTTCAATATCTTAACCAAATTCAAGGAAAAATATAATATTTGCATTTTGTTAATATTAGGGACAATCCTTCAGATTTGGATCGAAAATGATATTTTTGCATTTTCCGATAAACTGAGAAATCAAAAGTTCTTTATGATGAAACTATTAAAAGATTTTACATGCAATCATGATGATATCATGTGTACATTGTTCTTAATGACTTTCTTAACTGAATGGATGAAACCTTTTCCCTACAAACATGCATCTGTGAGCTCACGTAAAAGATGTTTATCCCTGTTTTTGCCTTAAATATATCATCACTGGCAAATTCAATGTGAAAAACCATAGACATTGTATAAATTGACCTAATTCTCTCATTTCTTGAATTATGGCCTTTAAAGCAATGAAACAAATACCATGTAGTAATAAAAGCAAAAAGAAATTAAAGTTTGTCAAAAATAAATGTTCCCGATATTTTGCACTTTTTTAAAACTCAGCATTGGTCTTTGAGGAAAATGTAGGTCGCTGCATACTATTATGAAAAGTCTGAGAGCTTGTTTATGACTATGTTTAACTGATTTGCACACTTTAACAGCATTTAAAATTCAAACATCAGTTTTTTACCTTAAGTTACATCATAGAATCAATTTCCAAAGAGTTTCACTGTTACACATTGAAAATAATATGTTTTCCACATCAAAAATCATAATTCTTCATAAATATTTTCACTGAATGATTTTAGACGTGTTTTATTTAGACTTGAACAACTTAAAATTGACACCTGCATGCATTTTAAAAATTCAACATACAGCATTTCACAATTTAACATACAGCCCCTCAAGGTGTCACACAGGTAGTTCTTTTCATTATATTAAACTATAGAGGAGAACAAATTCTAAAAAAAGAAAAATATTTTTTCTTGACAAGAAATTCGGTGGAAATATTTTTGTAACCCATCAGCTAACACAAAAAGGTCACAAGATACGGCATTTTCTAGCTCCAAACAAGTTTATCGTGTTTTCCATCTGTATGTAAACCGATTGCACAGCTTCTGCATGTTGCTTGAAAGAAGTACACCCTTTGAAAAATTATCATCATCTAACAAAAAACAAAAAATATCCATCTCTGTGGTACAATTAAATTTTCTAAAACTGAGTAAAGAAAATAAAAATAAAATTAGACTAGGAAAAAATAATTCTGAAGTATATATGGAACTACAATTGACTACTTTCCTTTCGATTGGTCTATTGCTGGTGGGATACCTTGAAAATACACTTTTATAGCATCATGATAACTGAAGTAGACAGGAACTTTCACAACTTTAATGGACATTTCTTCAGTAACATAAATGTGATCTAGGATAGTTCCTCCTTCAGTTGTGGGAAAGTCAACTCTTTGTTCGAATCCTTTTGACTGAAGAGTACTTGAAATTGGTCCTTTTGATCTGGCATCTTCGTTGAAATCTCCAACTACAACACACTGAAATCCACGTTCCTGGAAAACATTTACAACATTCTGAAGGGTATCTAGAAAAAAACCAACGTTTATGTTGCCTGGTCTGTAGATCACTATTATAATGATGTTCTCTTTGCAAAGCTCTAACGCCATACCCTCAATATTCTTTAAGGGAAGTTCATGAACTCTTATATTTTCTTCTTTCCTTTGGAACACACCTATTCCCCCGCCTCTGGCTTGACCTAAATTCCGAAAAGTGTTTGATGAATCATCATAACACATTGCTCTAGAAATGCTGTAAAAATTAAAACCCGGAATTTCAAATTCTGATAAGTCTTCCTGTCCTCTGAGCCACGTCTCCGTTAAACATATTAAATCTGCTCTCCTAAGTCTGTTGTCTGATTTGATGTCGTGTATATGTGCCCTTAGACTTTGCACATTAAGTAGAAGGATCGTTTTGCATTCTTCAGTCTGTATTTGCCCAATTTCACCTACTTCGTTTGGAACGAATCTTTGCATAATGCTCAATGATGCTTTCACATCTGGATCAGCGTAAAATTTCTTCTTCAGTTTATCTTCGTCTGCAGTCTCTATGAATAACCCATCCTTTGCAGTTACTCTACTAATTGCTACATATGCTTGACCAGCAGCAAAAGTTCGATCCAAATTGACCACTACCTTGTCTGTTGTCATTCCTTGCACTTTGTGTGCTGTGCATGCCCAAGACAGTTTTAACGGAAATTGGTGTCGAACTAAATTTTTGGTATTCTTTTCCTTGATATCTTCTTGAATTCTTTGAAGCACGATCTGATTTCTATGTGAAGTAATTGTGCCATGGAGTTTACCGATTTCTTCACTGTCAAATATCACTCCAATTCCTTGAATGTTTTTTTTCTGATGATCTCTTCCAAATTCAAAGTGCGATATATAACCCATTGCACCATTTACAAGTCCATCCTCGACATTCACATTTCTTGTAAGCATAACCCTTGCATTCACAGCTAAAAGCAGTGAAGATGGCAGTCCATCGGTTTTGGTTGTGATCAATGGTTTGTCACGTAGTTTTAACCTCCCTGTTGTCTTGTCTTTCTGGTAATCTTCGGCATCTACCTGTATCAAATCTGCACAGCATGTTTGCAACTTTTCGAGATTGAAATCGTTAACCTCTCCGTTTGTAGAATATACGTGCAACACGTCATCTGGACCATCTCTGATACAATCTCTCAGAACTGTCAGAGCTTCATTCGATATTTGCTCATCAATTGTTCTAACACGCAACGAATTTAATACGGCAGCAAATTCAACATCCTCTCTCTGGCGCATTATTTCGTCTAGCTCAATGATTTTAAAAAAATCTAACCAATAATCAACAGGGTATGTGTCATTTATCTGATACAATCTCTCGTCTTTTCGTTGCTTTACAGGGGGAAGCTGGTAGAAATCACCTACAGCAATGACCGAAATACCACCAAATGGTTGCTTGCATTTTTTTATTTGAACGAGTCGTTCATGTATGTAATACATCAGACGTTTAAAGACCATGGATACTTCATCTATGATCAAGATTTGAACATTCTCTAATTTGCACCTTATTGCATTTAAAGTTTGTTCCTTCAATGGATCATATGGAATAGGTAGTGCTTTTGTCAATGAGAATACATGGTGAATTGTGCTTCCTCCTATATTAAATGCAGCCGTTCCTGTGAAAGCAGTTAAAAGAACGGATAAGGCATTAGGTATGGGCATTGTCTTTCCCAGAAGTCTTGAGGCTTCAAAATGAATCGCTTTAATTAAGTGACTTTTCCCTGTTCCTGCTCCGCCTGTTATAAAAATATGGAATGGTCCTGGTTTTCCTTGAGATATTTTCTGCAGACACCATTCGCGTACTGAATAAAAGACCACTTTCTGTTTATCATTTAAGCTTTGCAGTATAGGTAGCATTTCTTGTCTTGAATTTGACGCTTCCCTGATGTGATATATAAAATCTGCATTGTCTTCTCTTTCAACTTCTTTAGTTACTTCCTTTTCTCTACTGTCTTCTGTATCCAATTTTGATTTCTGAATTAAACACTCTTCCCGCTTCATTTCAGTATCGGGACAAAGACTTGCCCATGCATCTTCAGGCTCGCCAATCATTTCAAACATTTCTTCAGCGGTTTCAATTGCTTCCTCATCCTTCGAAAACTGATTTCGATGCTCATTGATCACATCCTTCACTGCTTGTAAATCGCTACCTAATCTGACAAACCCATTGCTATAAAATGATTCGTAGAGATCGAAACCTTGTGGTTTCAGTTGATTTTGACTAACATAAGGCAGAAACAGCTGAAGTATTGATTGAAAATACTTTTCTGGTGCACTTTCAGCATTGAATCTTGGATATCTTATGATAGCTGGTTTACCCCTTGTTCTTCTCTGGATATAACCTTTTCCATTTCGCAATTCGTATACTCCTTCCTTTTCAACCTGTGGAATTTGAGATTTTGCAAGTACCCTGAACTCGGAGCAAAACTGTGCTAGGCACATCTGATTGAAAAAGTCAGTCTGTGGGCGATTTTCATATCTTTCTACAATATTCGTCATCCAATTGTCTTCCTCATCTTCATCGTCATCAGACTTTGTTCTTTGTTTTCTTTTCAGATGTGAAAGAGGTTTGCTTAAGCGTGTTGGATTTTCCCCAACAGGAATAAAGACTACTTTCCTTGAGCACTCTTTCATTTTTAAATTACATACTCTGTACACAGCTTCTTGTGCACTGACTTCTCTGTGGTTTAAATAAGCTGATCCTATTTTCTTAATTGTTTGCTTTGCACTTAGATTTCCTTCAGTTGCCTCAATTTTCGTTTGTTTTAGTAGCATGCCCATTTCTCGTTCTGATTTTGAGATGTAAGAAATAATGTACACAATGCAACTAAACGGGTCAAGAACAAACTGAATGTCGATGTTGGCATCCCAGCATTTGAGGAGACATTCGTTGTATTGATTTGTCCACATTTCTTCTGGATCTCTCTTTAAAATTGTTGTTGTTCTTGATGTTAGTGCTCTATGTGCGATCTCATAATTTTCTTGCGACAGAGATAAATCTCTGAATATCTCTTCAGTTGTTTGAGATTCGATATTATCATCAAGAACTTTATTCCACACTTTAAGTAAGGTATCCTTAGCTTGATCTGTATTCATTTTAATATTGGTGTGAAGACTATCTGCATCTTCCTCATGTCGTTCAGCTATGAATGTTCTTTCTGACGGTGGTCTTGGGAAGTTGAACCTGCATTCTGTTCCCTTTTTTCTACAAGATTTAGAGTGATTTTTGCTATGTGGTTGAACACTTAAGACAGCCTGTCTTAGTTCTTGCTCATCATCTTCGGATAGTATGGAACATGTCACATACTTGTCAATGAACTCACATACACGTTCCTCACTATCTTCCCCTAATTTTGGTGCATCTTCAACCCAATATAAGCAATGCATATGTGGGGAACCCCTTTGTTGGAATTCAACTCTTACAAAGTAGTCCACAACATTACCTATGGGTTTGGCTGGTGATAGAATGACTTCTTTTTGGAATACATGAAATCTGTGTTCAAACATTCTGGCAACAGTGACTGGGTTTCTTCTAAGAATTTCACTTTTTTGAGACCAGTCTAAATCGGATGGATTTCTATTGTCATTCTCATGATGCAAAATGCAAGCCACTATTTCATTCCATCTGAATTCAGCAGCCGAGAAAGAACAAAACCATGTGGGGATTCCTAACTGTCGCAGCATTGCAAAAAGATCTTTTTGTGTTGTTGAACAATATGCAGGTGTTCCTCTTATTGGTTGCATGAATCGCAAGGCCTCATCATTTCTGAGAAGTTTAGAGAGCACATTTGGGTCTTGTAGCATGTCTGATGTCACCAACTTTCCATCGTTACTTTTGGACAAAGACTTCCGTACTGATATTTGTGTTTTTTCTATCACCTGTTTCAATTCTGACATAAATTGCGCAAAAAATATATAATTCGTGTCCTTTGCAAATCTATTGTCTGTATTCATAAGTCTGTTGTTGAAATATCTAGAAAGTGTTATCCTTTCATCCCTCTCTTCATTCCATGAAAACCTGCCAGATGGGAATAAATGTGGGAATGCTTTTGCTTCATTTCCTTCTTCTTGTAACATTCTAACAGGGTTTTGTCCTTCACCTGGTGCAATATTATATACATCATCAAAGTAATGATCAAGGACTTCTTGTGCGATGTCCACAGGTTGTAAACAAGTGTCAGTTGCAACTTCCTGGTTGTCATTTTTCTCCGTCTCCGGCATATCCTGATTGCTTTCACTAGTTTCGGTAGTATCGTTCAACAAACAGTGATCGCCATTGTCAGTCCAATTATTGTTTATACATACGTCTTGGTACCATTTATTTTTCTCTTTCAAAAATTCAAAAGCAGTCTTAACGTGTCGTGGACTTACAAATTGGTATTCGTAGTAGCCTTTGTAAGATAACTTGCGTTTTAGTTTCACCCTCAGTAAAAGATTCTCATCAACGTTCAGTGGCAAACACGTTGTTTTCTTTATATTTGACGGAACACACACTACAGGTCCGTGCACATTTCTTTGACCACCTTGTGGAAGAGACATGACTTTCATGAAAGGAATGTGCAGAGCGATGAGGTGCTGTTCTAAGGAATTCAAATTCCCGAGCTCTGGTGGAATTTCCTCAAGTGACATCTTATTAATTGCAGCCTCTTGTGAGATTTTTCCGCTCATGATTTTTCTGTGACATGTAAAACACACCCACAAAGAAGATCTAGGACAATAATCTTTACACGACACGCCACACTGGTGAACATATTTGTCATCTATACACTGATCTGCCACATTTTGTGCCTGTTGGTTTATTGTATACATTCCGTGTGTGCATCCACGAACCTGGTTTTCAAACATCAAACGATGACAACAACAACATGTGTACTCTGGTCCTTGTTTGACAATGTGTCTAAACATATTCACAACTTCGCCTTCACCTTTCAGCTTTTCAATCCGTTCTTGTCTTGTCTTTGAAACGTTTTCTATTTTTAGTCTTTTAGCACCTGAACTCATATGGTAACTCACTTTGCTAGCAAATTTGACTTTTTTTCTGTGGTCTTCATCTAACTTGTACTTTTCTATACTTCTTTTTTTGACATTTTCCTTGTGCACTTCATCCGATTTGTACTTTTCTTTACTTCTTTTTTTGACATTTTGCTTGTGCACCTCATCCGATTGGTACTTTTCTGTACTTTTCCTTTTCACATTTTGCTTATGCAACTCATCCGATTTGTACTTATCTGTACTTCTTTTTTTCACATTACATCTGTGCATCTCATCTGATTTATACTTTTCTGTACTTCTTCTTTTAACCTTTTCTTTGTGCATGCCATCCAATTTGTACTTCTGTGTACTCATAAGTTTTACATTCTCTTTATGTAGGATATCTGATCTGTACTTCATTTTGCTCCTGCTTTTCACGTCCTGTCTGTGTGACTCATCTGTCTCGTACTTTGCGATGCTTTTTTGCTTCATGGTCATTCTATGTTCTACATCCAGTGCATACTTCCGCACACTTTCCTGTCTTAAATTTGCCCTGTAATTTTCGTCAACCATATACCTTCCTTTACTGGTTTCTTTAATCTTCGATCTAAATGCCTCATCGTTCATGTATCGCATTCTTTTTTTAGCAAGTAAATCTTCATTTTGCATTTTTAAGAATTTGTTGCGTTTCGCTCTCATTCTTTCTCGATTTCTTAATCTTTTGTTATATTCAGTCATGCCCTCATTAATTGGTGCAACAGGTTGGTGTTGTAAATTAGTTGACCTACTCATCACCATTGTCACAACATCATAATGATTCTGATCTTTGTGGTGCAAATAAATTGACCCTAATTGATCAGTATCTAAATCTGAATCTACCATTCGGCCAGAAAAAAGAACCCATCGATTGTCTGAGTATGTATAAATATCCGTCTTCAGCAAATGAGAAAGCCCCAGAATTTCTATTTCAGTTGCCCATGTTCCATTTTCAATCATATGAGTGTTTGAAATATGGCTCCCAACAGAGTCTTGTTCATGTCTTAAAAAAGGTTTAAAACTCAACTGGTTCTGGAGTAAATGATTGCAAACCGCTGAACGAATTATTTCATGATAGTCTTGTGCTTGCGTCAAACTAAACGAAATTGCCTTAAACAAACAGTTTCCATCTGTATCTATGTCTTTCAGCTCAACTGGCTTTTCCATGTTTAATATCTCAGCCGCCACGTCTTTTGAATTGTCAACAAATGAGCAAAAAATTCCGATTGATTGACACAGCCGCTGTTTCTCCACATTTGAGAGAGGCAAGAAATTAAAACCATTATTTTCGCTGCAAACAAACTCAATGTCATCATGACTGGATAAATGAGCGTTTGGTTTAACACTGCAACATTCTCCAACATTCTGTACTCCTGTAGTATTTTCATTTTCCACTGTATTGACAGACTCTGTGTTTTCTTTCATTGAAACAGATAACTCCCTACATTGAAATTGTTTTATTGAGCATTGCACTCCTGTTATTTCACATTGCACAGTTTCAGAATACCCCATCGACCTGGCTAAAGTCACAATATGATTGAATAAATCATGGATTGTCCTGTACAGCACCCTTGTACTTTTTCCATTTTCACTCAGGTATCCCTCTACAGATCTAGAATGGGAATC
The DNA here is from genome assembly GCA_033439105.1 of Magallana nippona. Classification (NCBI taxonomy): domain Eukaryota; kingdom Metazoa; phylum Mollusca; class Bivalvia; order Ostreida; family Ostreidae; genus Magallana; species Magallana nippona. The sequence continues at coordinate 42,510 of JASWDR010000561.1, forward strand.
AAACGTAAAATACCCTTCATTTCTATTCCCTATTAAAAGCGTATTTCCGCCAAAGCAAACAAAGCATCCATCTGTGTCAGCAAGAGCAATCTGAAGAGCCTCTATAAGTGGATATGCATTGAACTCATCATATTGAGGTTCACCTGTAGATAGATTGATCAAACTAGGTAATGATTCATTTGCTTTGAACTCAAATGTCTGACTAAAACACTCAAAAAACTGAGGTAATTCATCAACTAAAAGGTATCTACTAACAATTGTTGAACTGTGTTGTAAGTAAGTATATAATTCATTTCCTGTAAACAAAACAGTGTTCATGTCTCTTCGATCCCAACAACTAGTATCCTTAATGCTTTGAAATGCCACTGCCGCAAGACAGTTTGCTACACATTGCGTTCCAGCATTATCACCAAAAATGATGTCAGCTTGATGAAAAGTCCCTTGAACAGAAAAACATACCTCATTTGTTGTTGACATGCTATTGTTGTTAGGTCCATGATCATCACAATCATCATCATCATCATTATCACATTCATTTTTCATATATACAGTATCATCATAAAAATTCCTTTCAGTATACTTTTTAGTTCTCGTTAAGTTTCTGGGTGCATCAATCGGTATCCTGCTGGACTCATCCCCACTAAAGGAGGATGACATATCCAGCTGCGTCTGTCCTGCTGAGCCAGACACGTGCACGGTGTCCGGCTCAGGTACCCTCGGTGAGGTACAAACCCACGGTGGGGAGTCAGGGGACGGTGCCATGCCGCCGTTCTGGGCACACAGACGACTTCCCTGAGAAGATGCAGAACTCAGGGCATTTGGATGCATTCTCTCGCGAAGAGAGGCCTGCATCCTGGCCAGGGGTTTTTCTTCCTTCAGAGGAAACCCCATGGAAACCTGCCCCGGAAGATAACCGGGGAAAGCTGAGACAGCTTCTTCTTCTACCCCACATGAGGTAGCAGAATTTACTAAAGGCTCATCTAATTCGTCTGAAGGGATCGGCTGATGCTGCCTTGCATCCCTCATTCTCTGCCTGTTTTTTAGGCGTCTGATCTTCTGACTCATGCCTTTAACCTTTCTCTTTGGCATCTAAAAAACACAGATAATAAAACATTTTTATATCCTGCAAAAGCTTAAGAAATGATTATTTTTGCACAAAATTTTAAACTAAACAGCATTGAAATGGCTACCATCTCAAAGGGCAGCAAAAATTTGGCCGGATTAGGCAACATTCGGTTTGGGGGACATCGTTGCAAATTAATTTTATTATTAATGCAGTAGGTCTTGATCGTGTATTCTTGCAATATTTTCAATTCTTCTGAAAATGGTTCAAGGTCGCTTCACACCCTTTAACTAAAGACCCTCAGTGGTTAAAGTATGAGCCAGATCTGGCATGAGGAAAGAACATATGCTCCAGACATGAGATCTCCAACGAACAGATGGACAAAAGAATGGAAAGACGCAGAACTAACATCTTACCCAATTTAAGAAATAATGCTATAACTTTCTGCAATCTTAATTCAATATTGATCATATAAGCAAAATTTAACATTGAAGACAGATTCCTAAAAACAAGCTTTTGCTTTATATAATGGGAAATGCAGGAAAGTTTCAAAAATGGAAAAATGAAGCAGTAGTATTTAAATAGGTATAAATTTAACTCAGAAGTATTAGGAAAAAGCTGTTTGTTATTTAAAAATTCATCTGTTATAATGATCAAAATACAATGTAAATATCTCATTAATACAAAATATTACATTGTAATTTGATACATAAGATAATCATGATAATTATCTTCATATCGTGAGATTGTATCAATCAACAGAAACCTGAACTAGAAATTTAATGACCCAGAATTAATCATTTTTTCATTTATTCCATTCCAATTACATATAGTGTCAATGTACATGATGTAATATATATAGATTTAAAGGCGCAAGTGTTCAAAGTTGCCAAGACTAAAAGAATCTGGCATAATTTCATCACATGATGAAACTAAAGGTAGTAGGAATGTGATTGTCAGACTCACATCCAGCTAAACAAATTAAGGGATAAATCATGTGGCTAGAAAATTGGGGCAAAAGAGTTAATCTTATCTAAACCATTTCAGAGATTACTTCATTAAAGCTGAACATTACTCGTAAAAGGCATTATCCATCTTATTTCTACTTCCTCTTCGCTATCCCTACAACCCCTATATATAAGCCGCAGAAATTTTAACAGTTCAAAGCATTATGCTATACGGGTCTCACATGTGTTGAGAAACACATTACATCGCCATGTAACTTGGTCGCAATGAAATTATTAAAATATTATATATGCAATAATTCCCAGCAAGGACATAAGTTTCAACAAATATTTTACATCAATACAATATATCAGAGACATAAATAACAGAGATTAGCAACTCCGCCATAACGTGTTTTGTTGTTAAAAAATGTTACAGACCAACCTTTCTTTGAGAACTACATATTAGTAAATTAATATATAGATCTTAAACCAAAAGTATATTTTTTTATGAAAACTGTGCATAGGATTTAGAAGGTTGTCAGTTTGACCCGTTTATCACGCGTCCAACATGGCTGCTTCTAACAAACTAGACTGGTCCTCTGTCTCTAACCTGGTTTTCGATATATGAAATATCAAGCCCGAAGTTAAACTGATTGACCCCCATTCTCTCTGTCTTATTATTGTTTTCGTAAATTACTCAAATTTGAAACAGAATTAGTCCACAATTTTTGCAATTTATATTTTCCTATCCATAAGGATTATTTATGCTAAATTACGTTGAATTTGACTCAGTAGTTCTTGTGAAGAAGATTTTTAAAAATGCACCCCCATTTTTCCACAGTTTCGAGGTTTTCTCTGCTTTGAATAAAGATCGGTCTTTCATTTCTGCAATTTATATTCATCTTACCATAAGGAAGCTTTGTGCCAAATTTGGTTGAAATTGGCCTGGTGGTTTTAGAGAAGTTCAAAATGTGAAAGTTTACAGACGGACAGACGGACGACGGACAAAATGTGATTAGAAAAGCTCACTTGAGCTTTCAGCTCAGGTGAGTTAAAAAGCACATAAAACAAGAAATATAAGTGCAAATCCAAGACAATGTAAAATGACAGGACAGCCATGTGCTTCAGGTGTGCAATCAGGTTCCTGATTTTGAGTAGTGTTTAGCTTTATCCTCTCTTTGATCTTTTATTTGAACATTAAACATTTAACCCCCTGTTGTATCAATTTCTTGCCATATGACATATTGACTATTGCAGTAATCAAGATATTAAACTATTGCTCATATATAGATAAACCTATATCAAACATTGAACCCCTTGTAAGCCCCAAGAATTGTCCAGAAGCCACAGTCTTAACAACTAAGAATCAACAGTATGTTCAGATGTTTGCATATAAGTAATACCATATATTATAATACTTAAGCTTTTGAGAAAAAAAAAATTCCTATGTGAAATTTGACCCCTTTTGAGACCCCACACAACTCCTGGGAATCAAACTTGAATCGACCCTACCAAAGGATGCTTCAACAAAAGTTACAGCTTTTCTGGCCAATTACTTTTGAGAATAAGATTTTTAAAGATTTTCCCCTATATCTTTTTGTTAACATTTGAACCCCTCTTGGTGCCCCAGTATTGCTTTAGGGGTCACAATTTTAAAAATTTCGCATCACTATAAATACAAGCTTTGGTATATATATTGGCATTCTGGTGCAGTGGTTCTTGGGAGAAAATTTTAAAAGACATGCTCTCTATTTTCACTGTTTCATAATTATCTCTCTTTTAAAAAGGGTTTTGCCCTGTATTTTAAGAATTTAGAATCCCCTTCCTATAAGGAGGCTTTGTGCCAAATTTAAATTTGGTTCTGTGAAAGGTTTACAATCAGAAAAAATCACTTCAACTTCAGTTCTGGTGAGCTAAAAAAAATGCAATAACAATTTTTGCTAAAATTGTAACGTGTGGTTAGTACCAGTAATATAATTTTCTACCTTATATGTAAACCAATTGTGTCGTAACACCACGATTGATCCCGCAGGCAGCCAAAATTTAAAGTGCAAACATTTGGTTGATTTCAGAAGAAGTTATATATCCCTGAATATTACTTAATTTTCTTAAGTTCAAGAGGCATAACTCTGTCAAAAATCATCAGCAGAACCAAATTCAAACTCAACCTGTACATTCCTATGACACATCCATGTCAATGTGACAGCAAACCAGGTTTTCTTTTGTGTGAACAGTATCCATAATCCATTTGTCAACCCTGAATCGATAAACACTACCTATCCAGAGAAATGGGGTACTCTATATGCAATATTTTTGCCAAAAATTAACTAAGTTCAACAGCTGGTATTTTTTTCATAAATTAATAGAAATCAAAATCCTAGCAATATATGCACACCTCTGATATGTGTACAATTGATCTATAAAAGAACAACTTCCTATCTTGAAAACTGTAGGAGGATTTATCCGTACAATAAGGGTACCCATTTGGCAGCCGCCTGCCTGCCTGCCTGCCTGCCTGCCTTGGCAGCCGCCTGCCTGCCTGCCTGCCTGCCTGCCTGCCCGCCATTTTCACCATTTCAATAACCGGATTTTTCCTTTGAAAATCCCGGTTAAAAACTGAATGATTATGGAATGACAGATGGATGGAATTATGGAACAAGATAACACTATGTGCCCAAACCATTTCATGGCGGCGACATAAAAATACTAAATTCTACTCTCTGGTTTTTAGTGGGCGTTATCTCAAAATGCACCAAATTATGCAATATATTTGAAGTACTATAAATGTAGACTGGTAAAATGGATTCATTCAAAAACTTAGAAAAATTACCATGAGGATAGCATTATTCTGCGTGTAAAATTTTAAAGGTGTTCACTTTTTAATTATATCATGTTACTACTCATAACGTAATTCTACAAACCTTTATTTCATCCTAGTATCATAAAGTACAATTGTAACGCTCATGTACGGAACAACAGAAAAGTTGTTTAAAAAATAAATGTACTATAATTGATATTGTCAAATACATGTATATGCCCCCAATTATAACCAAATTTTAAACAGTATTGAATCAAAATCAAATCACAAATCTTGTTCAGATAAGCTCAATTAGTAATTTTTCTTTTCTTACATCTCATGTTTCACCTGTTCAGTTTCATTCCTTCTACACAAAGACATCATCTGGCATTTATCCAAATATCACTGTACACATACCACACATCAGTATTTTTGGATAGCGAATTTATACTTTCCTATCAACAAGTCTATTTGTATTTTTTGAAACTTCAAAAACTGTTTTGGCTGTTTACAATTTTTTGGCTGTTTACAAATTGTTCCCCTACCCCATAGATACATCATACTTAATTTAAAAAGAATTGACAATGTAGTTTTTAAGAAGATGTTAAAATGGTAAATTGATAACACATGACACACATTGACGGATGAAGACCAATTGCAATAGGTCACCTGAGTGACTGAACTGACCTAAAAATTTGCAACACTTTCTAAAGAAGAATTAAAAGAATTTGTACACTACAAATTTAATTATAAAATAAACAGCAATTCAAAAAGTTCACCGGGATATGAAGTTGGTTGGTCACGTGATCAAATCCTGTGAAGCCCAAAGGGCTTCTCAGTAGATTTTATCACGTACCAACCAATTTCATATCCCGGTGAACATTTTAACATTGCTGTTTATTACTTATATTTACGTTTGAAAAAGGAAAACCGTTCAGAAACATTAAAATAACCTTGTTTTTACGTTTGATATGATGCAACCATCAAGCGATGAGCGGTGCTGTTATCATTGTGACGTCATGAAAAAGTTCACACAGAATTGAACGTTTTCGCTATTGTAAAGGTTCATATAAGGAAGCATATTTGCAAATGTAAATATATGAAATTTAGCAGTGTAATTGTCATGTCCCGCCATATGTACCACACTCTACTCAATTAGGCCAAAAAAAAATTATTCTTGTTTCCTGTCGCCCGACCGACCCTATATTTTACCCCCAACCCTAATAGATTTTCCTGTGATCAGTAACTTCCCCAGAATTTCCTCGGAAAGAAGACTTGGAAGTTCCTCTGTTACTGAGTTCATGATCGCGTTTAAATTAACCTCACTGGCAAAAAAATGATAGTAATCTACTATAATATAAACACATTTTAACTGTATGAATTAACCCTGTAATAATTAATAACTTGTGTATCTTATCATCAGGGGTTATAAACATAGGTAATCACAGATTACAAAGCTCACCGAGATGAGGCATCACCTTTATGAGGCATAACCTTTATCATATTATTTGAAAATCATAGTTAATGATCTTCGGTATTCAGGGATACTGTAGTGTGGTTTGACACAATGAGTTGTTGAAAAACTACTTCAATGTATGTCAAAAAGTAAAAATTGAATCTAATTTAATCAATATAAATTTCAACAAAATCTTACAAAAAATAACAATGGAAACCTATTTAAAATTAGTCTTGTTTTCAATGAAATATATACCCTAGAGAAAAAAAAAAAAGACAAACTTTTGGAACAAAATTGGATATATATACACCGTGTCCTAAATACCTACAAAGTTTCACTAAAAATCCTTGCATCAGTTTAAGAGGAGATGTGCTTATAAACTGTTCATTACTATTTTCAACATATGGCCAAAATTCAAATTTCTAAATGGCCAATATTCCCAGATATATATTGGAATTAAAATTTCTTAGTAATATGCACAGACTTAAATGGCAACAAAGTTTCACACAAATTCTGTGCAGTGGTTTTATAAGCTGATAACAGATTCACTTACAGACTGTTCATTATTATATTCAATTTGGTCAAAATTTCAAAGTTGAAAAAAGCCCAAATATTCCCAGATAAACCCATCTACCTTAAATGTAGAGGCCAGCTTCAAACAAATAAGCATTTCGTATTTAAATTATGATCCATATCTCTGACAAGTCATTCAAGCTGATGAATGTGTACATGCAGAATTAAAATGATATTTGTAGCTGAAATTATTTATTTACATGTTTCAGATGGGCGACAATAAAGGAAAATAAAAAGATGCTTTAGGTGATATTAGTGTGAAACAACTCAGGCCAATACAGAAAAGGTGCAAATCATCCCAGTATCTTAGCCCGAACCCCCCCCCCCCAAACACACACAAAGCAATAAAATAAATTAGTCATCGAGTTTATGCACAATTTTCCAAAATTCATTAAATAAAACATAACAATTATCAAAATTAATAATTCTGTATTCAGAGTTGCCCTTCCCGGAGAACGCATCGAAAACGAGAGGTGTAGAAAATGAATCATACAACCATGTTTACAAAGCACCAACCCCTTCGGTGCCCCGTCAAAGTTCTTGCTCGGACGTGATGTACTGTTAAGCCTATTTTATTTTAATAAACAGGGACATACACAATAAATAATATCACAACAGCGTCCCCAACCATTTCAACTTTGTGTATTAAACTGTTTAATGCGAGTTCATCAGATATAAACTGATCCACCGAAGCCCTTGTATATTACAAAATGGCGCATGCAAACGATTCACTGTTTTACTCATACAAGATAATTTGTTTGCATCCCGAATGCATATACTATACTTACACTGAATTCTTGTGTTGCACACACACTTTGTTATTTAATGTGCCTGTCTCTTACTTGACACTGATAGGATTGAGATGGAGTCTTAATTTCTCAAGAAGCTCCAAGTAGCTTTCTTCTCTGCGAACAAGGCTAAATATAGATAACTGACGCTGATTGGCTAATTCCCCGGTGCGGCGATTTACCCAAATGGGGTCCCAAATGAACTCGAATAGCTATGTTTTAAATCAAAATAATTGCATTTATCATTCTAACAAAATTTTATAATGATACATTTATTAACATTGATGTTTAAAAGTGAAAAATAGTTATCTTGCCATCAATTGTTATACAGATGTAGAAATACATTATTTAAATTTACTGATTTAATACACCCAGAGACATATATAACATGGTATATGTGTCTGATACACCGTACGAACATAAGTTTAAAAAAGAATGTTTTAGAAAAATCTTACATATCCATTAATCACATAGTATCAGCAACGACCAATAGTACCTTGTTTAACAACCCAATTATTATCAGTATCGTGATAGAACTTGCATCGGTTGTTGCTAAAACGCGGGACGAAAAAAGGGAAGCGAAACAGAATGGAAAACGGAATTTCTGATATGATGTTATTTACTTGATAAATGTAGGGGCCAGCCCCTTTTTCTTGATTTCCTTGAAAAGGTCTCACAAATACTAACATTTTCTGTTCTTACACCTATCTAAAATTGTTGTTCATTTTTGAGATACAAATGATTAAATATTTTAGGGGCCAGTCCTGTAGATCCTTAATGGGGACAAACATTAGTGTTTTGATTAGTGGAATCGATTTATATTATCAATACAATTATTTTCTATTCTACAATGCTTCACAAAATATGTCTCGTTCTCTAGATATATTATATCAAAGTTTGAGAACTTTGGCCCCTAAAAATCCCTCATTACGTAATAAATGGGCGTGGCAATGATTTTTCATGATAGAATGATAGATATTGTCACGATCAACAACTTTGCTTCTATAATGCATTAAAAAATCTTTATCATTTTTCAGTTATTTGTAATAGAGTTTACGAGTATCTAGGCCCCTAAATAGATGGGCCAGCCCCTTTTTCTTGATTTCCTTGAAAAGGTCTCACAAATACTAACATTTTCTGTTCTTACACCTTTCTAAAATTGTTGTTCATTTTTGAGATACAAATGATTAAATATTTTAGGGGCCAGTCCTGTAGATCCTTAATGGGGACAAACATTGGTGTTTTGATTAGTGGAATCGATTTATATTATCAATACAATTATTTTCTATTCTACAATGCTTCACAAAATATGTCTCGTTCTCTAGATATATTATATCAAAGTTTGAGAACTTTGGCCCCAAAAAATCCCTCATTACGTAATAAATGGGCGTGGCAATGATTTTTCATGATAGATATTGTCACGATCAACAACTTTGCTTCTATAATGCATTAAAAAATCTTTATCATTTTTCAGTTATTTGTAATAGAGTTTACGAGTATCTAGGCCCCTAAATAGATGGGCCAGCCCCTTTTTCTTGATTTCCTTGAAAAGGTCTCACAAATACTAACATTTTCTGTTCTTACACCTATCTAAAATTGTTGTTCATTTTTGAGATACAAATGATTAAATATTTTAGGGGCCAGTCCTGTAGATCCTTAATGGGGACAAACATTGGTGTTTTGATTAGTGGAATCGATTTATATTATCAATACAATTATTTTCTATTCTACAATGCTTCACAAAATATGTCTCGTTCTCTAGATATATTATATCAAAGTTTGAGAACTTTGGCCCCTAAAAATCCCTCATTACGTAATAAATGGGCGTGGCAATGATTTTTCATGATAGATATTGTCACGATCAACAACTTTGCTTCTATAATGCATTAAAAAATCTTTAACATTTTTCAGTTATTTGTAATAGAGTTTACGAGTATCTAGGCCCCTAAATAGATGGACCAGCCCCTTTTTCTTCATTTTCTTGAAAAGGTCTCACAAATACTAACATTTTCTGTTCTTACACCTATCTAAAATTGTTGTTCATTTTTGAGATACAAATGATTAAATATTTTAGGGGCCAGTCCTGTAGATCCTTAATGGGGACAGACATTGGTGTTTTGATTAGTGGAATCGATTTATATTATCAATACAATTATTTTCTATTCTACAATGCTTCACAAAATATGTCTCGTTCTCTAGATATATTATATCAAAGTTTGAGAACTTTGGCCCCTAAAAATCCCTCATTACGTAATAAATGGGCGTGGCAATGATTTTCATGATAGATATTGTCACGATCAACAACTTTGCTTCTATAATGCATTAAAAAATCTTTATCATTTTTCAGTTATTTGTAATAGAGTTTACGAGTATCTAGGCCCCTAAATAGAGGGGCCAGCCCCTTTTTCTTGATTTCCTTGAAAAGGTCTCACAAATACTAACATTTTTTGCTCTTACATCCATCTTAAATTGTTGTTCATTTTTGAGATACAAATGATTGAATATTTTAGGGACTAGCCCTCTAGATCCTTAATGGGGACAGACATTGGTGTTGTGATTAGTGAAATCGATTCAAATCATCAATACAAGTATTTTCCCTCCTACAATGCTTCACAAAATATGTCTCGTTCTCTAGATATATTGTATCAAAGTTTGAGAACTTTGGCCCCTAAAAATCCCTCATTACGTAATAAATGGGCGTGGCAATGATTTTTCCTGATATATATTGTTACGATCAACAACTTTGCTTCTATAATGCATTACAGAATCTTTATCGTTTTTAAGTTATTTGTAATATACTTTATGAGTGTCTTGGCCCCTAATTTAAGGCGCCAGCCCCTTTTTCTTGATTTCCTTGAAAAGGTCTCACAAATACTAACATTTTTTGTTCTTACACCTATCTAAAATTGTTGTTCATTTTTGAGATACAAATGATTAAAAATTTTAGGGGCCAGTCCTGTAGATCCTTAATGGGGACAGACATTGGTGTTTTGATTAATGGAATCGATTTATATCAATTATACAATTATTTTCTATTCTACAATGCTTAACAAAATATGTCTCGTTCTCTAGATATATTATATCAAAGTTTGAGAACTTTGGCCCCTAAAAATCCCTAATTACGTAATAAATGGGCGTGGCAATGATTTTTCATGATAGATATTGTTACGATCAACAACTTTGCTTCTATAATGCATTGAAAAATCTTCATCATTTCTCAGTTATTTGTAATAGAGTTTACGAGTATCTAGGCCCCTAAATAGAGGGGACAGCCCCTTTTTCTTGATTTCCTTGAAAAGGTCTCACAAATACTAACATTTTTTGCTCTTACATCCGTCTTAAATTGTTGTTCATTTTTGAGATACAAATGATTGAATATTTTAGGGACTAGCCCTCTAGATCCTTAATGGGGACAGACATTGGTGTTGTGATTAGTGAAATCGATTCAAATCATCAATACAAGTATTTTCCCTCCTACAATGCTTCACAAAATATGTCTCGTTCTCTAGATATATTGTATCAAAGTTTGAGAACTTTGGCCCCTAAAAATCCCTCATTACGTAATAAATGGGCGTGGCAATGATTTTTCCTGATATATATTGTTACGATCAACAACTTTTCTTCTATAATGCATTACAGAATCTTTATCGTTTTTAAGTTATTTGTAATATACTTTATGAGTGTCTTGGCCCCTAATTTTAGGGGCCAGTCCCTTTTTCTTGATTTCCTTGAAAAGGTCTCACAAATACAAACATTTTTTGTTCTTACACCTATCTAAAATTGTTGTTCATTTTTGAGATACAAATGATTAAATATTTTAGGGGCCAGTCCTGTAGATCCTTAATGGGGACAGACATTGGTGTTTTGATTAGTGGAGTCGATTTAAATCATCAATACAATTATTTTCTATTCTACAATGCTTAACAAAATATGTTTCGTTCTCTAGATATATTGTATCAAAGTTTGAGAACTTTGGCCCCTAAAAATCCCTAATTACGTAATAAATGGGCGTGGCAATGATTTTTCCTGATATATATTGTTACGATCAACAACTTTGTTTCTATAATGCATTACAAAATATTTATTATTTTAAAGTTATTTGTAATAGAGTTTACGAGTGTCTTGGCCCTTAAATAAAGGGTCCAGCCCCTTTTTCTAGATTTTGTTGGAAAGAACTGTTAATTCTCTACCACTTTTGTTATATATGTCTTAACAAAATATCAACAGATAAAAAGATACAGATCAAAACGTATGAAAATTTTGAATGAAAATTGGTACCCAATTTTCGAGCCTAGGCGAGCTCCAAGATAAGGCGCCACTGCCGTAAAACAACATAATAGGGCACAACTTCAAACTATAGACTGCCTATCCTGAAAATTTCACAGTCATATCTCTGATAGTTTTTGAGATCACCTGTGCACAAAATGGGTCGTACAAAATTGAAAAATCGGCCGTAAATCGGGACCGGAAATGACGACGGAAATAATTTCAAAAACATATAAAATTCAGGTCACGTTCCATCATCTGTGAAAAAATGGTTGAAATCAGTCGAATAGTTTTCGAGAAATCGCGTGCACAAAATTTGGAAAATAATAATAATAACTAGATCTCGTTACAAGTAACGAGTAGGTCTTCCGTTCAATGTTTTGAAAAGTTCAATGACTTTGGCTACTATAAATCCCTAAGTAAGTAATAAATGGGTGTGCCAAAAAGTTTTTCAAGCAAACATTAATTGTTACGATCAACAACTTTGCTTCTATAATGCATTACAAAATCTTTATCGTTTTTAAGTTATTTGTCATGGAGTTTAGGAGTATTTTGGCCCCTAATGTAAAGGGCCAAAGCCTTTTTCTAGATTTCATTGAAAAGGTCTTAAGAATACTATTATTTTTGTTTCTTAAACCTATCTTAAATTGTTGTTCATTTTTGAGATACAAACGATTGAATATTTTAGGGGCCAGCCCTGTAGAACCTTAATGGGGACAGACATTGGTGTTTTGATAAGTGGAATCGATTAAAACCATTAATGCAGACATTTTCTCTTCTACAATGCTTAACAAAATATGTCTCCTTCTCAAGATATATATTGTGTCAAAATTTAAGGATTTTGGCCCCTAAAAATCCCTAGTTACGTAATAAATGGGCGTGGCAATGATTTTTTCTGATAGATATTGTTATGATCAACAACTTTGCTTCTATACTGCATTACAAAATCTTGATCGTTTTTAAGTTATTTGTAATAGAGTTTAGAAGTTTATTGACGCCTAATTAAAGGGGCCAGCCCCTTTTTTTTGATTTTGTTGGAAAGGTCTTTAGAATACTAACAATTTTTGTTCTTACACCTATCTAAAATTGTTGTTCATTTTTGAGATATAAGTGATTGAATCTTTTAGGGGTCAGCCCTGTAAATCCTTAATGGGGACATATATTGGTGTTTTGATTAGTAGAATCGATTAAAATTATCAATGCAGACATTTTCTCTTCTACAATGCTTAACAAAATATGTCTCGATCTTTAGATAAATTGTATCAAAGTTTGAGAACGTTGGCCCCTATAAATCCCTAATCACGTAATAAATGGGCGTGGCAATGATTTTTCCTGATATATATTGTTACGGTCAACAACTTTGCTTCTATAATGCATTACAAAATCTTTATCATTTTAAAGTTATTTGTAATAGAGTTTACGAGTGTCTTGGCCCTTAAAAATAGGGGCTAGCCCCTTTTTTTTTGATTTTGTTGGAAAGAACTCTTAATTCTCTACCACTTTTGTTATATATGTCTTAACAAAATATTAACTGATAAAAAGATACAGATCAAAACGTGTGAAAATTTTGAATGAAAATCCGTACTCAATTTTCGAGCCTAGGCGAGCTCCAAAATAAGGCGCCACTGACGTAAAACAAAAACAATAGACACAACTTCAAACTATAGTCTACCTACCCTGAAAATTTCATAATCATATCTCTGATAGTCTCTGAGTTTATGCGTGCACAAAAATGGTCGTCAAAAACGACAAAATCACCGATAAATCGGTACCGGAAGTGACGACGTCAAAAATTTCAAAAACATATAAAATTCAGATCACATCCAATCATCTGTGAAAAAATGGTTTAGATCGGTCGAATAGTTTTCGAGAAATCGCGTGCACAAAATTTGGAAAAAAAAAATAATAATAATAATAATAAACAGTACGAAAACAATAAGGTCTTCCGTTGGAAACGGAAGACCTTAATAATAATAATAATAATAAGAAACAGTACGAAAACTATAAGGTCTTCCGTTGGAAACGGAAGACCTTAATAATAAT
>JASWDR010000562.1:0-26917 GCA_033439105.1 Magallana nippona
ATTTTAATCTTTTCAGATATTTTAAGCATTATAGCTGCTAATCATTTTGTACATATATTTAAATAATTTATGAAATTGTGTTTTATTTTAAATGAGCCGTTACCATGTCTGCTTACGCGGTATCGATAATTTATGCACCAACTGCCAGTTGTGACGTTAAACTGTGTATCAGGACTGCATAAACTATATCACTGCGATAATTGGCTAAGACATCTCACAATAATCGCTTCTTGTTTTTTTTATGATGTAAACAATTGTCAGAAACACACACAATTTAAAAAAGTTTGCCATTTCATATTTAAGCAAGTATGCTTCATCGGTAAATTAATTCATTTTCAACGCATTAATTTTAGTTGAGGAAAAATATTTATTTTTTTGTAACTTATTCTAAAGAATTCACAACAGATACTGATAATGAATATTAGATTAATTACATTTTATTGAACTTCAACCGATCAATGGCACACTTTCTTCTACAAGTGTTCATGTGTTCTTTTAACACACAAAAAAACTTGAAATTTACGATACAAATGTGTTTAATTTTGGACTATCCTGTGATTTACTTAATTTTGTAACCCACTCAGTCTGTAGGAACATTAATATTATTACAGGCACCTCAATATTCATCAGACAATATTTACTACTGATGTTGACGCTTTACTTGCTGCTGACTTTCTCTCAAACACGCTAATCGATAGACCTCGGATTGTAAAATTCACGTGCAAATCAAGTCGCCATTTTACATGTACATGTATAAACAAACAACATTTTACGATGTTTTAAAGATTTTCAGTTCAGATTTTTTGTAAGCAAATAAGGGATTAAAGACATGCTGTAAAACGTCTTATGGATTGCACGGCGTATCAGCTCGTGTATCTCTAATTTGCAGTAAACGCTAGCTTTTTTTGAGAAAAAACAATCGGTTCAACTCATGCAATAGTCCATATACATTTATGGTACATTTTGAACGGTAATGTAAGATATAATAATTTTGTTCACTTAACAGTTTCTGACGAATTTTTCACATTTAACTGAAATAACGCAATTTGATGAGCGAAGTACAATCTGTGACTTTAATCCATATGCACCCGTCTCTGCTACTAGAGAACCTTTTCTTTGGTTTTGGGGGATTTTTTCGCAAACAGATAACATTATTTACACATGTACGTAAATATCACCCCTTTTGTTCTTAAATAATTTTTAACTCGCGAGTATGAGCTTTTTCCGACATTTGTTTCCATTTACAAATAGGCGGGCCTATATAAATGCGCCAGTTTGTTGCGACTCGCAATTGAAATAAGTGTCATCACTCAACGAAATGCTACATCGACCGTAGCGTATACATCCATGCTATATTTGCGATAAATAATGAAACATGAAGGTAAAAAATGTGCTTCATAGATAACTAGTATTCTGCTGAGCTACAGAACTTTAGCTTTCCGGAAATATTGCCGGGATTTGCGGACCGTAGATCTAATGTATAGACTATAGTACATGCAAAGAATAAAATGAAATTTATATACACAGCTGTACGGTCAGAAAACACATGCGTTTAACCTGGATTTTGTTTGTTTGGTGTTTTTAAAAACTAATTTTGAATAATTAATCTATATTTCTTGTAAGTTTACTAGAAAAGTTTAATGTTGCAAGTAAATTATGCGTGTTAAAGTGTACTGAGAAGCGATAAAATATACATGTGACATTCCCAAATTCATTCAAATGATTTGAATAAATCTATAGCTAAATACAATTAGACAAATGTACTTTAAAACGTTGATTGATGAAACTGCCGCGACTGAATATTGTATGATATTTTTTTTCTCAAATTTTCATTCACTTTTGTTGTGAGCAAATGGAAATAATCCACTACAGTCGAAGATAAAATATTGATTGACTCTTCTGTTTCATGATGACGTGCATTCCAAAAGCAATATCAGTTTTATCAAACAGGTTCTTGCAAACCATTCCGTTTTCTGTACACCTAAATGTATAACTGACTATGAGGACAAAAGCAAGTGTGATGGTCCACAAGCAAGTGTGATGATGCAACTTTTTCCCCGTGAAGAAATTGAGGGAAAATGCTGTCGAGAGGGACAATAAACATACTACATGTATGCCCAAATAGTTAGTAAAAACCTGATAAGTATTTTATCATACTAAAGCTTTATTTGTTCTTGTTACTTTCAGAAATCTACAATATCTTTAAAGCACAAAAGTCCAATCCACACTTTTCAAAAGTTGTTCCCCATTTGCAGGGTCACCCCAAAGGTCAAATGGGAAAAAACCAAAATTCCCCTTCTTTATACAATCAAATACATGTAGTTTGGCGTACTGTGATGAAATCGCTTTGGATTTGATTTATTCATTCAATATGTGGTGACAACCTACATATTTAATGAGTCATTCTGGGGCAATCAAAATACATTTGTGTAGTACATGTATTACCAAAAATGGAGTTTTAATATCAACTGATATAGATACAAAACATATAGATACAAACTTCTATACTACAAAGGCTACTGTGATAAATCTATGGATTTTCCCAAAAAGATGACGATAAAGAGACACAACATTTGTAAAGTGTGGATTGTGAACACAACTACGATTTCCACAGAATTATCCATGTAAGTAACTCACGACCAGTTGTGCGAGTAAGCGTTAGGTATTAGTACATGTATGAGACGCTGGCTGTGGATTTTCGACAACAATAATTTATATACATGTAATATGCCACTTTCAAATGGCGCCACCGTCTAACAGTACTTTCAGTACTTTGATTGTATTTAAGTAATTCAACATTACAATATTTAATGTCAGTCTAATGTCTGTTTTCAGGAATTTGTGATGCTGAAATAGCTATTATTTCTAAATTTTATTGGAATTCAACTATTTCCAAGTCATCTGTTGCGTCATTCGTCAAACATCAATTTTAGTGTGTATTATTATGCTCGCCGAAGTTATTAGTTAATGAAAACATTTATAAAACTGTTTTTGTGTTGCTGGTGTTTTTTCGAACAAAATACAAAATGTGCTCTGTATTTTGTTTCTGCAAAGATGTTATCGTTATAATTATATAATATAGGCGTCTCCGAAAGATTAAATGCTAAATCGAAACTTTTAATATATATATATACTAAACAAAATATTAAATGCTAAATTGAAATTTGTTTTAATATATGCTAAATTGCTTATTAACCAAAACTAACCCCGGAAATGAATGAATAAATAAACCATGTGGGGGGGGGGGGGGGGGGTCGCTACGAAGCAAAAGCAGAAAAAACCTATTTTCTATTGTCACATTTATTTATAGAACTCATTTTATCCACCAATTAATGAAGATAAAGTTTAAAATAAATAAACATCTAAATTTTATATTTGACTACAAGTATACCCAGATTCTTGGAAATACATTATAGCCACGAGGCACGATTTTTACTGCGACACAACGTTCGCAGGGGTGTTCGTGGTGTTCGTCAAAATGTCTTGGGACCTGTGTGGCATATGTCTATTTCTGTCTGTGTGAGATGAAATCCTGTGTGGAGTGTTTGGACAGAATTCTTGTGGTATTCCTGTACAATAAAACGTGTTGGGAAAGAACAGCAGTAAGTGAGAAGTATTTTTCATTAAGTTTAGAATAAGCATACTTTAGAATATACATATTTTTGTATTTTGTCGAGTGTTTTATGATATTTGTGTTTGCTCGCCTAAGAATATAAAGTATGGTAGCCCAACGGTTGAATATGTGTTATTTGAACAGTATATTATTGTAATTTTCACTGAGGACCCGACAATGAATTTAAGGAGCTAGCTGAGTGGGTGTGGTCGACGATTCATAAGGCTGTATTATCCGTGGGTGCAGAACAACTACAGACGACCCATAGTCAATGCGGGAAAAGTGACGCATGTGGACAAGCAGGCACATGTTGAAGCTGGTGACATGGTTCAGTAACATCCGTGGTGAAAGTGGTTCATACTATATGGCAGTGTGTCCACGCAAGTGTACCTGATTATGCTTTACTAAAGTTTTAGTAATACGCACTTGTTCGAATTCACCTAAATACTCGACCCAGGTGTCCCACTGGTTTTTGAATATCTCAGTAGTGGGTCATCCCAATCTAATTAGGTTGTACTTAATAGAATTTCTCTCATCAATAGCTTACCCTTCAGGAAATCTGGTACCCGCGAAACCTAATGGGTCAAAAGACTATTCATCACATGCTTTCTCTGGATTGTTATCAAGTAAGTGTATCTTTGATACTAAGTCCTTCTAAGCAAATACCCTAGCGAACTCTGAGCATTCGTTCTGGTCACTAAGACTCACGTGTATGGTCTGTTGACTTCACTGTTTAGTGTTCCTGGTATATGTCTGGACATCATTTACAGTGTGGCCTGCAGGAGATATTGAATCAGATGTGTTAACTTGAGAGCCATAACTTCAGGTTCTTCGTCCTGTATCTGAGGCATTGCCCTTAAACCTCCATCCTTGACTGGAGGATTGTCTACTGTGGATGGGTGAGCGTTATATCCTATTGTGAACATAAAACTCCAGACGTCCGACGTCAACTTTAGGGGATCATCATCAACAAGGATGATGGTTCGAAGCTCTCTCCCAAATCTAAAATGTCATACAGTCTTGGCCTCTTCGACTTCACGTTTAGTGTGGAGCATCATCTTGATGGCGTTAAGTTTTGCTTCTTGTCTAAGAATTGCATGCGGCTTCTTCTGCTGCAAATTGGCTGTGGAGATGCGTACTGAATGTTTCAACATAGCCTCGCCAAATTGTTTCTCACCTTCTTGGAGAGAACCTCGATAACTTTGAGTGCTGACCTAGTCGTCCTGACATTGCTTTAGATAGAGACTTGCTAGAAGCCTTGAGATGTTTGATATACACTTACTCGAGCCCTTGTACTGTCTACAACTGATGTCTATCTAGAATCCACGTCTATGTTATTTGATGTTCTCAATTTCTGTAGATATTCGCCAAATTTCACATATAGCTTCTCAAACTCAATATATGATATAATCTTCAGGTTTGTCATTTATGTCACTTGTATCTTTTAATTGTACTGGTTTCTGCGAAACAAATTCACAAATGTTGTTAATTTCAAGTTTGGATTTTAAAGTTTCTTGGTGAAGGATTGTACATCCTCATCATACTCTTTAAATCCCAGTTCAGCGCGTAGGTCATGCGACTTCTTACCAGCTGTGATAAAGAGAGAGCAAATCTGTGCCGAATATTTCCACTGTGATGCATGTGACACAGCAAAATATTCGGAAATGTATTTATTGGTCAATCAATACATTTCCAATTATTTTGTTGTGTCATATGCATTACAGTGGAAATCTTTAGGGGCAAAGACACCAAATTAAAGACATATTAAACAAGTAAAAACAAGCATGGCCTACGCCGGATCAAACAATAAACTACCCTTTAGACAAACCAAATCCGGAAGCGATTCCGGCTCCACTACACTGCATGTAGACTGGATGTTTGTGTGAAGATTTTTTTTCTACACATCCTAACTATCAGAATGCAAAACTTAAAAATTAAACTATGCTAATTGTTATTCCCTTTACAATGTAAAAATTCAAACTACGGACAAAAAAGAAATAAACTAGGAAGACATATACGCAGAATAACGTGTTGAACAAGTCTCTGATAAGACCCACCACCTCTATACTCTGTCCTAAGATATCCTGGATTCACATTTTGCTTAATTACTCGATATTTATAAATACCCCAGGGTTCAAACGATGTTCGTTCAAAAGTATGAAAAATTTCCAAGATATTTCCGTTGAAACGCCCCCTCTAGCTGATCATGTTTCAATACAGGGCTAAAAAATGTAATGTCTACGGGGATTTTGTATTGAAGCAGACCCGGATGATAACGTTGAAAAATTGCGCGAGGTATCCGAGTGACTTCCGAATGGAGAAAAGATGTAAACATTTCCCATTATAAATCTCCGTAAGACATCTGTTTCCGTTCCTGTGAACTTTTATGAGTGAAAAATGATAATGTGTCAATGAAGATATCTTGGAAATTTTCCCTTTCATCAATTTCAATTACACTTCTTTCACAGGTATGTATATTTTTTATTAAAAATCGGCCAAATGCCCTGCATAAATATCTTGGGACAGACTATAGTCTTCTATCTCTACATACATCGCAACGTTTACTTTCTGACATCATACAAAAGAGTGTTATATTAAATAGTGTAATGGTGACTTCAAAAGTTCCAGCACAAACTTTAATGTTAATTGCCATTGATTTCTTTCACTATCAACTACCAGTCTGTTGTGAAAATGATTGCGTCATTATGTCTTGCATTCAATCTAAACTTTTTTGACGCTAGCGTGAGCTTTGTTAACTTTATAAAGCAATGCTTGTTTACTTTGTCTTGCGTCCGGCTCGTGCACTACATATCAAACCCTGACTACTATTTAGGATTATTATGCCTCCTGTCAGTTTGTCGCTATATATTCAATACTCATCTATTTTCGCATAGTATACAAAGGGTTTATATAGCGTATGCATACTATGCCGAAATAGAGCACGGCAATTGTTTTCAATGAAAATTTTACAGGCGCTGACAGCGGTCGACAGCGGGTTCCGAATTCTCGACCCTAAAATCATTACGTCAAAAATGCCAACGCGTTACCGTTACTCTACGTTAGCCGATAATGTTTTATGGTGGTTTTTATATATATAAAACGTAGATACATACGATTGACATTCAAACAATTAAAATTATTAATCTTTCCAAAAACACCTCATTATTTACGGTAATTTTAAAGTTAAAGTTTCTGATAAACTTTTAAACAAATTGATTGAACAATTGTCAAAGAAATTGTACATGAGCATCATGAAAACGCTTTTTCAAATAACGCTTGATAAAGAATGTACAAGTAAAAAATTCAATGAGATTTCGTCTGCTAAACAACTTGAGTTTTCTCGGTAAGGTGAATTGTGTCTCATTTCTTGAAAAGAACATAAACGTTTGTTGACTTTTTTTTATTGTACAGCAACTTATAGTGCACGAGCCAGAGGCGAGTGCACTATGTATCAAACCCTAACTACTATTTAGGCATAGTACATGCACAACACAACACTATTATATAAATAGTACATGCACAACAAAACACTATTTTATACCGGTATATTATGAATTTGCACTACACAGATTTGAAATATGAAAGAATTACTTCAATGGACATTGAAAACTATACAATATCTCTTTATATTAAAAATTACTTTTGAAATAAAAACTATCAAAATAATTTGTAGACACATTCTTTAACAATACATTTGTATACATATTGAATGAATGTACTATGTATACTATATAATACTATACACTAGTACAGTATTCAATATTCTGTTAAGGAATAATATCAAATAATCATTATCAATTCATCTAGATGGATTAGAGCCAAACATACTAGTATATATAGTGCCAGAAACTTTGGGGTTCAATATGTGCAGGAATGTCTTAGATCCTTACTCCTTGACCACAAGGTGTTACATGTATCAGATAATCATTGCTATGCTAAGTGCAAGAGAGTAGCTGACTGAGCTATTTTGGCAATCATAACGTTTGATTGGCCACACAATTGTTGTCATCAAGTATCCATTGGTAACATGAACTTGATGCTATTGTTGGATAGATGCAGGTATGAGACAGTCACTCAGGTGTCAGACTGTATCCTCAGCTGTGTCAACACTGTCTTTCATATACTTCCTGTTGAAAATGTCTACGGTAGTCTGATGACACGGTCGAAGGTCAAAGTCACAAAATCCAATGGAGAACTTGCTCTCTGCAGCTTTATATATGTCTAAACCCCTGCCGATTTTAACCACCCATCCAGTGTCAAACCTGAAAAATAAAATATGCAATCTAGTCATACTCTTTTTCTCAGTGATAATAAAGACTAACAATGAATAACATTGCTTCAAAATCCCAAAAGAGTGCTGAGGCAGAACAGTTATAACTTTAGTTTCAATAGAACAATGACAGAATAGGTGGATAAATAGTGGTGTTTTACTTTAGTGTGACAAAGATCTTGCCTCTGCTGAGGCTTAAACATGGGACCCTGCACTGATGGAAGCTGAAGGTTAACCCATTAGCCAGAGCTACTAGGAATGCCATATTTCTGATATTACCACAGAAGGTTTTATCCAAAAACTAGATAATGATTCAAGTGAACAAAGAAATTTTCTTAATAAGAATCAAAAGACCAAAACTGTTACTTTGTCTATTTATTAGAGCATCTATATCAAACAATTAAATGTTTTAAAAAGTATTTGTTTCTTGAATACAATGTTCAGTGTCTTTGAAGTGTACATATACATGTACTAGTACTACCAATTTATCTTTTTATGTTTGTGCAGTATCAGTATAAGGAATAAAAATGCAAGAGAATATTAAAGAAATGCTTTAACAAAGATGCAGAAAGGTGACCAACTGGCAGAGCAGAAAATACATAAAACATTATCCAACAAATCATCTACTACTTCTAAACAGCATTTAACTTTTATATTACTATTACCATAAGAATTATTTACTTAATGAACCAGTACAGACCAAATACACAGTCACTTGCAATGAATGCTTAATATATTAATTATTATCACCAAAAAATAACTGTACCTGATCTCTCGATCATGTAGAGTGTCCGAGTACTTGATGGTGAGCTTTATATTGTGCTTCTGTAGGCTCTCTGACAGTTGTCCCAGCTTATCATGTTGTTGAGACTGGAGCTCAGGATTCTGAAAAAAACAAAAAACAAAAGTCAACATGGTTAAACTTTAAAGAAATGTCAAACTATCCTTTCTGGAAAGTTCTTAGGATATCTTATAAATTAATCCCACCCCATCCCCTTTCTCTCTAATGTCATGAAACAACCCTTGCATGTATAAGCTGAGTGTAGTTCATCAAATTTTGTTTATATTGTACATTTAAAACTTTTTTTCATATCCTGTAAATTTTCATTTTTCTGGGCCAAAAAATTGGAATTAAATCAACCTCACTTTCAGTTTAACTCTTGACCCCCCTCCCCCCCCCCCCCCTCCCCCCCCCCCCCCCCCCCCCCCCCCCTCCCCAATCAATATGTCATGAAACAATCCCTGCATATATAAACGCCAACCTCATCACTCCCAGTTAACAGCCGGATCTCTTTCACTGGAGCTTTGGATTTCACAACCAATTCACAAAATCTCAGGAAATTGTATATCTACAAAAAATTTTATTTCAAAAGTTACTCAATTGGGTTTTCTTCTACAATTCAATCCATAGAGAACTTATGGATACTGTAGAATTATTTAATTTTGTGGGGTCCAATATTCATGGATTGTCAACTTTTCAAAAGTTTTGGGATGTAATTTCATGCATTTTCTACAATGATTAATAAATTAAAACAGTGTATCCTTATTTGTTGAGAATTAAAATTTGTTGGTGAAAAAAACCCAAAAATCAGCGTAACTTGAGCCAACACAAATTCTAATGATTTCACAGTTCATACCTGATGATGAGACCGAATATATGGATCCTCCACTTCAATTTCTGTCAAAAACTGGTTGAGGAATCTAGAAAACAGTGTCTCGTAGCTGTAACCTGTGGCATTGCTATCAATCTGAATCTGTTCATGCTGTTTTCCAGCTACATTTAAACAAAATACGTTGCTCAGAGAAAAGATAATTCAAAATCTATATTTCAAGGTACGTTTTCTTTCCTTAATAATGATTATATTGATTTTATATTTTCATTAATGAACCCCCTAATTTTCTACATCCAGTTGAAGAGAAAGCACCTTCTTGTTTAAATATCTTCTTGGAGAAAGGGTTCAAAATGATATACTTATATATTTTAAACCCCTCTCTTTTTTCCATATTCTATTGAATATTTGACAATCCAAATGATATGAATCATTTTTCGAATTAAACAAGGAATTTAAGAAGGGGCTGGTTCAATACATATTTACATGTATCCCAGCCATAATATTGTCAACCTCTTAATCCAGAATCATAGTGGAGTTCAATGTTTGATTACTCAACGTATATACCTGTACTAAATCAGAGCTGAAATTATTATGCAATGTTGTTTCATTGAAAAAGATTCAATATCACAGTATAAAAACTTCTAAATCCATGTATTAATATATCATGATCACCAGTATTTAACTAATTGAAGACATCATTGGCTTTATGAAGATGTCAACACTGAACTGTATTGCTGCTCTTTCTATCTGAACTATGACACTAACTAAACAGATTTAACAACATTATAAATTCAATCCTATAAATAAAACCACCTGTTTTCTCATCCCTGACAAACTTTTTCAGTTCCTCTGCTCTTGCCATGTACTCTAGCATCTTCTGTCGAAATCTCTCCTTTTTGGCCACATCTGATACCCCTGAAATAAACACAAAATCAAACATGAAATTTATTCCACATGTACAGTTATAGGACAAAATCAGAGCATGTCAATGTACTCCAGCTGAAGCCTACATTATATTTCAATGTCTGCAATCATACATAGAACAAAGTGAAATATTATAAAATGTTTTCAATATGAGCTTAATGAAAAATTCCTCTGTGACATGAATTCTACTAGTGTAAATATATTTCATAAAACAACCCTCCCAGGAAATGGTTTCTCCTATTACCTATATAACTGTAACTTTCATCATCTCCAGCACTATACCTTAGCTTTCATCACCTCCAGCAGTATTACCTTAGCTTTCATCACCTCCAGCAGTTTTACCTTAGCTTTCATTACCTCCAGCAGTATCATCTTACCTTTCATCACATCCAGCAGTATTATCTTAACTTTCATCACCTCCAGCAGTATTATCTTACCTTTCACCACCCCCAGCAGTACATGTATTACCTTAGCTTTCATCACTCCAGCAGTATTACCTTAGCTTTCATCACCTCCAGCAGTATCACCTTAGCTTTCATCACCTCCAGCAGTATTACCTAAGCTTTCATCACTCCAGCAGTATTACCTTAGCTTTCACCACCTCCAGCAGTATTACTTTACCTTTCATCACTTCCAGTAGTATTATCTTAGCTTTCATCACTCCAGCAGTATTACCTTACCTTTCATCACCTCCAGCAATAGTTGCAGTCCCTCCTGATAGCATGTGACGGCCTCATCGTACCGCTTGCCAGAGTCCAGCTCCACAGCGCGTTTCAGTATACTGATGGCGGAACTCTCCACTCCTTGCAATTTGTCTGCCATTTACTGTAAATTTGTAAAATATCTCAATATATTGGTTTTATATTAATTTAATAAAATAATAAATAATACTTTATTTGCAATTGTTAGAAACATAACTAAGTCCAAATTATTTGTATTGCAACATGAAAATAACATGAATGAGTCAAAAATAAACGAAACATCATTTAGGTGCAATCTGATTAAGATCTGCTGTTCTGATATGCTACCACCTTTGAGAGCATAAGCATATCAGGACAGCTGATTTTAATCTGATTGCATTTAGGTGGTGACCATCTCAAAGGGTCCACTAAATAAACAACATAAAAATGAAAAGAATTTAGCTAGAGGACTTTGCTTGACCTTAACCTCTGATTTCCAAATTTAGTTCTAGATCTTAACGCCCCCTATATCATGCAGGCTTCATATGGATGTAGTACACAATGTATAAGGCAGATAGAACCAAGAAAAAAAAATAAAAACAGGTTCTAGACAAGTAATTTACATAGAGGTCTGTTATGATCTTTAGTTCTCTACATAAAAACTTAATTAAAGATAACTGTACACCACTTACCCACAGGAAAACTTATTGAAAAGTCTGCATGAGTAAGATTAGGTTAAAGAGAGAGAAATTAATGTCCAAAACTGGATTTTAAAGATATCTGGTACAACTTTAGCCATTGACCTAAAAATAGGTTCATTATGTGAAATATGAGCAAGATAGGATCAAAGGTAAATAATATATGGCCCAGACAAGGATTTTCCAAAGAGTTTTAATATGACCTTGACCTTTAACCTAGAAATATGGTTCAAGATCACAGCAAACACACTATAAAAAGTTCTCTGTGGGTGAAATATGTAACAGATTGGGCCAACAGGAGTGAATATATGGTCTGGACAAGGACTTAACACCTACATGTAGGTCTGCTATAGTATGACCTTAACCTTAATTTGACCCAGAAATTTGGTTCAAGGTCACTGCACACCCTTCACCCAAAGACACTCTGTTTTGTGAATTATGAGCCAGATTGGGGGTGGGGGTGGGTAAATATTTTTTATGTAACATTTCATTTGAAATAGGCCTGGGGCATAATTCTTTACATTACAAAATTTTATTTTTCAATAGGTAAGTTATGTAGATTTCATAGACTATGAGGAAGCCTTTGAAAGTGTTGACAGGGAAACAATTAGGAAACTTCTGTGGCATTGTGGAGTATCTAGCAAACTGGTAAATATCATCCGCAAGACTGCAACTCCTCTCACATACCCAGGCCCAAATGCAGGAGAAAATTTATAATCACAGTGGCAGAAACATCAGCACAGATAGGACTAAACATCAACATTGCCAAGACAAAGATCTTAAGAGCAAATATGCCATCAAATGCTATGTTAAATATGGAAAGAAAGAAAATTGAAGAAGTAGAAAATTTCACCTACTTGGTAGTATAGAGGGCCAGCAAGGAGGAACAAAGACTGACATAAAAGCTAGAATATGAAAGGCCTGAGTAGCATTCCTGCAACTTGGAAACATCTGGAAAGCCAAGGAAATTAACAACATGCACCAAAGTTAGACAGTAAAGGCAGTGCTCCTGTATAGTTCAGAAACATGAAGGATGACTATCTCCAGACATTTATCAACTCATATCTGATATGTATCCTATAGATCAGATGGCCTGACAAAATCAGTAATACGGATTTACGGCAGAGAACAAGAAAAGCCCTGATTGAAGAAGGAATAATAAAGAGAAGGTGGAGATGGATAGGCCATACTCTACGCAAGCCACGTGATAACATCACAAGGCAAGCCCTATACTGGAACCCCCAAAGAAAACTCTAGAGGGGCAGGCCAAGGAACACCTGGAGGAGAGATCTGGAGGTGAACATTTAAAAGAATGGGCAAAAACTGGAAAGAGGTGGAAAGGGTTGCACAAGGTAGAGGGGCCTGGAGAAATCTTGCCAGCCGCCTATGCCCCAGAAGGCTTGCAGGCATAAGTAAGTAAGTAAATATTTGAAAACATTTTTCAACCTAGAAGAAGTAAGAGGTGAATTAAACACTTATGGAAGTATAAGAACATTTTCATACTCAACAAAAAACTTTTATTACAAGTAGGTAATCCATTAAAGAGTGTATGTTGCATTTTCTCATCTTAAGAGGACTGGATGGTCAAAGCAATTTTTAGACTATATTTACCTCCTTAAGAAGAAAAGTTGTGTATAAAGATAAAGAAACATTTTCAGATTTTTGTATCTTTTTTCTTAATAATAGTTTAGGGCTATTTAAGAAATCATCTCTAAAATTACAATGTAGATCCGATGGGTAATTTGTTTACCAAACATCCTCCTTATTCTTAAAAGGCATATTTGTCAGCCATATTTCGATCTTTCCCTATATGAGCCGTAGCCTATCAACCACTGTCAACAGTTCAAAATATTTCGCTGTAGAGGTCTCACCTGTGTGAACATACAGCTTACATGCATCACCGTGTTACTCGGTTTCAATAAAGTTATCAAATTTTTATGAACTTTTTCCAAGCCAGGAGAATACTAACATCAAATACAAAGGTTAATGCATTATTTAAAAACAGAAAATGCACATGAAACAAGAAATAAATGCACAAAGTCTGAGACCACCAAGGGAATACTACACATCATCCACCAGTTTCAGGTGTGCAGTGGGGTGTAACAAAATCAAAGGGTTTATATACCTGTGTGACGGTGTCTAATTATGAGTGGTGTCCAGCTTTAAAGTACCGTAATAAAATTTTGGTGAAGGTTATCAACTAGAAATTGGAAAAAACCATAGCTGATGATCAAGTGTCCAGAAATAAAATAAAGAATAAAGTGAAAACAATTCCAACATATACCTGTAAACAATGCAAGCTGAATAATGGAAATAGCAGGACTGGATATCAACAGCTGTGAAATACAAAGATGGAATTGTAATAGGACACATACTAAGAGAGGGAAATGATGATCAACTGCTAGATAGCCTTGGGGTGCCAACTTGTGGGCAAACAAGAAGGAGGATGACCAAAGACCATCTGGAGACGATTGTTGAATAACAAAGGATTTAATGCAACGTACTGGTTGAGTGATGACCTAGCTGAAAAACCACTAAAACAGCAGCTAGGGACAGAAAAAGATAGATATAAACTGTAAAGTGGTACAGCCTGCTGGTGTGGAGAGATAAAAGGTTAAGGTAAGATTATAGAAGGTTATCAAAAAAATAAGACTCTGTCTCTGAATTTTTTTATGCATTGATTTACTAAATGAAATAAAAAAAGTCAACATTTCCAAAATAACAAAATATAAAATCAGTTTCATGATATTTTCATCAAAATTGCATTCAAATATATCTACATGAAGAAATGATCTGTTAATTGTTTAGAGTGATTTAACCATGTATCGGACACATACCTTGGATCGGACAACTTTGGTTAAAAATATACAAATACATGTGCATGCGCTCATGTGTTGTTTCATATATCCCTGAATTAGAACTAATGAACTTTATCATTATTAAGAATTTGACAGTCACAATGTCAAAGAAATAGCAATATTGGCATCGTAATATGACGTCAAATATGCCATCATTTAAAATTTAGTTACGTCGAAGATTTTACACATTCAAAAGCACTATTTGAATGTTGCATGTGCATTTGATTGTGAATTAGTGAAAATGCAACCTCTACCTAAAATAATTAGAAAGAAGTAAGTTTTGAAACATAATTTGATTAAAATAAGTCACCATATAAATCACCATATTTACAGTATGATTCAAGAGAAAATGTCACCTTTTGATTCTTTTTTTTTCCATTTTTGATAAATTAATCAATTATATAGGCCTATCAAATCTGAAGACCTTTGTAAGTAAATAACCAAATGAATCTTATTCCCTGGGCACTTCAAAACCAGGTATGAGCTTTGGCCATATGGTCCCCATACTTTAGGAAGGGGTTCATTTAAATTATGTGTGACCATGCAATTCTGGTGTTTGAACTGGCACATGCATGTAATTGTACATCTGGATAACGGGGCATGTACATCTGGGTGCTATTCTAAAAGCAATGGAAGTCTATAGAATGAATGACACCGATTATACCAAATGTTCGTTCATTCAATTTGAAAGATTAACAGCATGAACCTGAGTGGTGAACCTGAGTAAGAGAGATGTGCCTGTTTACCTTACTCTTTTCTTTGTGTATCAGATACTGAAAGACCAAGACCCGACATATTGAGGCTTTCAAAATGGCAACTTCATCTCCAGCTCTTTTTACTGCCAAGATGTGGAAATAGTTCACTGTACATGCAATTCTTATACTATAGAAACATTTTTTAAACTTTCAGTCACTCTACTTTCACTTTCGATTTTCCTGGGCAGGTCTAATCGCCGGAATGGCGACGGAATAGACGTAGTGACATGTATAAAAAGGTCGATAACTTGTGTTATGTATAAGCTATCGCCATTCGGTACAGACCTGCAGCTAACGTGAAGGTGTGAACAACACATGTAAAAACACATGTACAATATGAACTCATCAACATAAACCATCTATAACATCTCCTTTTTTTTTTAAAACATCATTTCTTAAATAAACAATATATGCGAATTTAACATACTGAAATTGTTGGTGGTTAGTATTTTTTTTAAATTAATAAAGTCTTAATATCATTCATTATAAATAATTATCTATAATTGATTTGCTAAAGTTAGTAGGAGAGTATCAAAGCTAAAAATAAATTAGAAGCTGATTGTCTATGTAAGCCGTGATGATGATTTAATTGTTTAAATCAAAGTGAATAAGAATGTACCAAAACTTAATACATAGAAACTGCTTGTCCATGGAAGCCGTGATAGTTATGATCGCATGATGATATAATTGTTTACATCAAAGTGAATAAGAATGTACAAAGGCTAAATACATAGAAGCTGTTTGTCCATGGAAGCTGTGATATGTAAAATTTAAGGATAATTAATTGCTACAATTAAGCATGGAAGATGAAATATCTCGACGTTCATTGGTCGTCCAAGACCACCACATCATCCTCATTCATGCCGGAACCAACAACGTCCCCCGTAAGGAATCAGCGACAACCCTTCATCGGTACCAACATCTACTGAAAATCATCTGGACATCAAACCCAACAGCGAGGATCATTGCGTCGGCCGTCTTGCCTAGGGATTACAACTTACGTCTTCGAAGGAGCAAGGAACAACGTTGGATTCATCGATGGATGTAACAGAAAACGCGAGAAATCAACGATGGACTAGAGAAGATAGCTTCAAGATCAACGCAGCTGGAATTCTGCCCCCATCCTACATTCGGAGTTGACAGACGGACGGCCAACAGACGAGTTCTTTCAAGGGACGGACTTCATCTGACGAGAAGAGGAATTCAACAGCTGTATGACATCCAGAATGTAGTGTCGCGCATCAGATCGTCTCTGTGTGTTAGGTCCTACACAAAGTGCAAAGCAGTTGACAAAAGACGAAATTTATAATTTAATTTTATTGGGTTATCATTTAGACGGTTTTGTTCACAAAATTAAAGTATTTCCTGATCTTGTTGCAATTCTAGGTTTACCAGAGATTTTTGACAGTTTTTCTTAGTTGTTGGATATTGATGACACTACATTTTCAATTTGTTAAGGTAGTCCATCCATCTATAACTATCATATTTCATATCTAATAGATTGCAAGTTTGATTACCAAAATCTTAGTGTGATTTTAAGGAGTTTATTAAATAATAAAGATTCACCTATGAAATTTAAAAAAAAAATGAACTTTAACAAATTTATCATATGTTGAAGTTAACATTGAAGTCTATGGGAAAAGTGTATTTTTAAACATATTTGTTTAGTACACAAGTAATTTTCTCACATTTCTCTTGGTAAAAAGTTGCAAAAGCTTTCCCTTTCTTCGAATATGCTAAAATAATTCATAATTTACCATATATATTTTCAGAAAATGATTTTTTTTAAATTTTCCTAAAGGGCAGACTACTCTTTCAAAATGTTTTAAGTGCAAAAGGTTTTTTTGAGAATAGACCAAGTATACCTCTAGTGTTTATTTGATTATGTCGCAGAGAAAATACCGAAACTTGTTTCTAAAAAAATTGAAATTGTTACAGATAGGGAAAAAGCTGTTTCCATTGCCATTAGTAAATTATTACCGAATAGTGTAAATTTATTCTGTTGGAATCATTTAAAGTGGGATTTTAAATTTTGGTTACAAAATATTGGTGCTCAGGGTAACGAAATATCAGTGTATGTACAAGGTTAAGTTAGTATTTTACAGAGTGATAAAGACGATGTAGAGAATGTCCTCAAAGAGGTTACTGATAAATGGTCACAATCAGCTGTCGATTATTTTAATGCTACTGATATTATCAATCATTCAGCAAAATGGGTTGTTCAACAGTTTCCAGGTCTTTATAATCCTTTTTCTGGCATTACAAACAATGCGTCTGAGAGTATCAATAATGTTTTGAAATTGCATGTGAACGGTAAAGAACTTCATGTAGATGCTTTAACATTAAGTTTACAGTTGTTGCAGTATAGGTATTTTTACAATATTCAATGTGGGTTAGCAGGCATAGGGCAATATATATTATTAGACATGTTTTCTTGCAATTGCATAAAAATACCAAAGGATGAGATTGTAATTCCAGGCAAGTTACTAGTACTAGAACCTGATGAGATGATCGATTATGTGCGTGGTACTTTAGAAAACTTAGAATCACTGTGTAAATCTGATTGTAATTCTACAAACAATGTCAATGTTAGCTCTAATATTAGTAGTTCCAACGATGTCGGCTCTGATGAACACGTACCTTTTGTTTCAGAAAGTATAACCGCGGAAACTGGTCCCGAAATTAGCGAAACCTATGCAAAAGGTGTTAATAATTCAAATTTATCACAGACGTCTTTGGCTAAATTGACGGTCGCGAATAATGGTGTAACTTTTGTCGAAAATCAGAAGGCTTTCATTGTTAATGGTAATAATGACAAAAAATACGCAGTAACATTATTTCCGAAAGAGTCGTGTAAATGTCCAGCAACGGGTACTTGTTATTATATTTTGGCAGCGCGAATCACAATGGGGGACAATATTTCGGAAACAAAGAAAATTAATCTTAAGCAGTTGTCTTAGAATAGTTTGAAACGTAACGATAAAAAATCAAGTAAGAAAAAATCGCGACCGAATGATTGCGATAAGGAAGTAATACCAGCTCCGGATTCCGCCGCCGCCGCCGCCGCCGCGTTAGAACAAGAGGATGTTTGTGACGACATCCCCTTTAAAAAAGATCAAATTTGAATGTAAAGAGAGTTCTGGTAAGAATATTCAAGACAAAAAATGGATTTCTGGGCTTAACGTTTCACACAAGAAAAATATTTAGGATCCGAAAGGGTGGTTATGTTCCGATATTATGAATTATTCATTAGATATAATCAAAAAGTAGTTTGAACATATATATGGGTTACAGTTTAAAAAATCTTGCGCCTACATTTGACGAACAAACTAAATCATGGAAATGCGATAAAATATTTGAACATACTCAACCACTTTCAGTTCAGATACATCATACGGGTAGAAGTCATTGGGTAACATCTTTTCAAAATACAAATAACGAAATTTGAATTTTAGACAGTCTAAGCAAGAGCAAGAATCAAACAGTAAACACGCCATCTCTTGAAATTCAACTCTCTCTTATTAATGGGCGTGATAAGACTTTATTACCTATTAAGATTTTAGATGTTCAACAACAAGAGAATGGCTATGATTGTGGACTATGTGCAATTGCAAATCTTATAGAATTTTGCTTCAATCCCGATAATCCATTCCAAACTAAAACCTCTTTCAAATTAGATTATATGAGAAATCATCTTGTTGAATGTTTAGAAAATGGTACATTTACAAAATTTCCACAGATTTCAGATCAATCTTCCGACACTACAGTTTTAAAGAATAAGATTTTAACAATTCATTACTGTTGTTCTTGTGTATTTCCAGAGTTCTTGTGGATTTCCAGATTGGGTAGATGAAATGGTAGGCTGCGATTTTAAATTAGGGAAAAAACTTTGTAATGTTTGGAAACATTCAAAATGTGCTGATGTAAATAATGATTGTACAGATTGGCTTTGTAATGACCATTGTCGTGAATAAATTTGAGAAACATGTGTTGTTTTATTGGAATGTGTTGTTTTAATAAACTCTCTTTGTGATTTTATTACAGGCGTTGTTCACACTTTCGTGTATTTTGGCTTCTTTACCTGTGCGATACCTGAATGAATCGATTTTAATTTGTATATTTTGTATGTAAAAATTTTCATTCCAACAAAGGTTATAGCATTTAAAGCTAATTTATTATATAAAACTATATATTTTCTGAAAGGTATGTATCTAAGGATGAAAAAATTCTTTACCGAATAAAAATATATTCAACGGTATTTACTATACATGTGATTATGTCGGGATGACTGCACGATTACGGCATTTTTTTTAACGAGAAAAATTCATTCCAGCAAAGGTTTTGGATATCAAATCAAAACATATCGATTCAAATTTTATATATTTTAAAGGTGTTTTTTTATGTTCGTAATGATAAAAAAAAAAATCGTGTCCATATGAAAAAATGTTAAAAACTATTTAAGATATTAAGATCAATTCTCTGTAAATATCAAAATTCGGTGGCCACGCATAGTCACCGATTTTCTTCATATTTTGTATTTTGATACCCTTTGGTGAATAAAGATGCAAGGCAACTTTAAAGGGTTGCTATAGGGACCGGTTGCCATGGTAAAAGAAACAAAAGATTGAAACATGGCCATTTTAAGCTCTTTTGAACACAAATTGTAAGAGATCAGCAGTTTCAGATTTACAGAATAAAATAATCACATACAAAATATTGTGGATATTTAAATTATTGAACATTTTTCTTGGGCAAATGAATAGTTTCATAGTGTCACTATGGTAACTAAACAACACTTCAAAAATAACATATTTTCAAATTACTCTAATATAAAAAGTTTTAAATGGAATTAAATTTAAACTGTTGTTTTATTTTGACAACAAAGATAATATACATGTAACTGAAAATTGAATTTCGTTGCTATGGTAACAACAACTAAAAAATCACAAAAATGGCATATTTTGAAATATTTCTGAACATTTTTGTATCCTTATCTGGGTCATGATACTTTAAAATAAATTGATCGGAATGACTAAACATGTCCTCATCATTAATGCAGTGTCAGTTGAAGCTGCATTTAAGCAAAATAAATGCCGTTGATATGACGTTTTTAACAAATAGGAATTTTTGTATGATTTTCTTAAGTCCACATATTTCCTTAGCAACGGCAATTTTAAGATGCTGAATAATGCTTGAATATACATGATTTAAAAATTTGGCATGTTTCCAACGAATAGCAACAAAAATGGCTCTAAATTGTGTTTTAAACAAGCATTTTTGCTTGACAGAATCACTATGGTTTTCTTCATTTTTTTTTTCTTATTTTTAACCTTGTTACCATAGCAACAAGTTTCAATTTTTTATCAACTTGTATATTTCAAATACAGCTATAAATCTACGAGTTTGGTTCAATGATAACTTCTATGATATTGAAAAATATGAAAAAATCATGTTTTTAAATTATTTTTGGTTTCCATGGTAATATTCTTAAGATTTTAATTTGCCCACCAATGTTTTTCTATAATTTGAAAATTGACAATATAGTCAATTCAATATTTTATATTTCATAACTTAGATAGGCTGTAATAACTTCCTATATTGCTTTGAAGTTGCTAAGATTTGCCATTTTTCTATCTTTGATTTCTGTTACCATAGCAACGGTAGCCCTTAACAACAAATTTATGGCATCTTGCTACTTATAACATCAATATGTATCATTGTATGCTATATGAAGAAAATTGGTGACTATGTGTGCCGGAACCTCTATTTACAATTTTGATATTTACAGAGAATTGATCTTAAGTGTTTTATGAAGATGACTACCTCATTCCGGTGTAAAGAAGAATAATGACCCCCGTAGAATAATGACTGGGGTCATTTTTCGACGTAGAATAATGACCCCCCAGCTGTAGAATAATTGGATTATTTTGAAGAAAAAAGACCTAGGGTTCTTATTTCTTCGTGTTAAACATGAAGAAAACTGACCCCCGTAGAAAAATGACCCCCGCCATAAACAAGAATAGATATGGGTTACCAAATATATTAAAAAACTGTCATGTGAAGAATGACATATATTTTCGTGAAAAAGACTGAGGAAGCAGCGAACGTAGGATTATGAAAATTTCTTATTTACATTTCTTGGGGAAAGTTATTTTTACGTTAATTTTTTTTCTTCCACGTATTAGATAAACATCGATATTCTAAACATTTGCTGTAATATTGAATTTGCTGATAATGAATGGAATTATATTTTTTCCAGAGCAATTGTGTAAAAAGTACCTGACTATATAGATTGATGGAATATATTTAAAAAATATTATATCTAGAAACGTTGGTTAAGTAAAACGAATAGCATTTAAATGTAGTTCATATCATAGATGTTATTCTTTACGTATACAAAGTTTCTCAATAGCAATTTTTTGTAAAAGTAACTACGGCGTGTAGACGTGTAGGAACGGACTGAAACTGTGTGTTGTCCACATACTATTATAAATAATGAAAATAATCCAAAATTTTAGCTTTAGAATTGACTAGTTTCCTATATCTTTATACAGAGATTTTCTTCAGAGGAGATTCATATAGTCTAAATATGGCCACGACCGTCAAGCCCTCTTAATGGATCGATAAAAGAATCTTTTTTGAAATGTGATTTCACAAAAAAGAGACCAATGTCGGATTGAATTATTTAATGTGAATGTTTTTGTATTTTTTAAGTGAAACAGAATAGGTATTTTAGAGCTTAAGATATAATAGATAGATCATTTGAGTAATAATTCCTAACAGTGGGGTAGACTTTTCATAATTTTGGTTTCATAATTAATTCATGGTGCTGCACTTGCATACCCAGTACTTAGTTGTAGTGGAAAGTTATTTACATAAACGCAAGTATAATTCATGAACAATATAGAGTATATTCTGTCATCGCAAATAAGCAGAATTCCATTATATAGTGACTTAAATCTTGAAATAATTTCAATGTGTTTTCACTCGTAATAATGAGATGCATGTTACTCGTTGTGATGAGAATTATACTTCAGTATCTTGTCAGTGTCTTACGGTGGCCACTATAGGATCCTATAGCAGCCACCGTAGTATATCGTTATAACGAAATTATTTCTTTTTCTTCTAAAATATGTACATTCTTTCATTTTAAGTTTATTGGAATATGAATTATAATTTCTGTCACTTTCTGTTTACTGCAATGAAAATTACAATATTGTAGAGACTATTTTACATATTTAAAACAATAAAAGATACTGAAAAACCTAATTTTTTATGGGGGTCATTATTCTACAGTGGTCACCTTTCTTCCCGTAGAATGGGCTCATTTTTATGAAAATGACAATTATTCTTTAGGCAAAAGGGTCATTTTTCTACGTAGAATTATTCTACATCGAAAAATGACCCCCCGGTCATTATTCTACGGGGGTCATTATTCTGCTTTACACCGGCACCCGTTTTTACGACCATATCTCATTCCGGCAAAGGTTTTGCATATGAAACATTTAAGTATCAAGAAGTTTTTTTTTTATATATTTCGATAGTCCTATATCCATAGATGAAAAAACTGAAAACCTAATAGCCATAGCTTATACACAACACAAGTTATCGACCTTTTTATACATGTCACTACGTCTATTCCGTCGCCATTCCGGCGATTAGTCCTCACCGATTACTGATTAGAAATTTAGAAATTCCCGCTACGCGTTGGGGAGCAAAGGTTCTGTCCACGAGTGCCTGTGCAATATACATGTTTGCAATTTTATTAATAATTTCTTTTCGTCGTTTTCGAGTTCTTAGATATATTTGGAAAAGTTTTCTTGAATCGCAGGGCTTTTTACTTTTCAACTCCGAAAAAAGGCCTATTTATTTTATAATGTTATCGATTTTTATACCTTGCTAATATGCACATACTAGTTTGTTGAATCATCATCAGTGTCTTGAAAATTATTTTATAATGTTATCGGTTTTTAAAATTTTTATACCTTGCTAATATGCACATACTAGTTTGTTGAATCATCATCAGTGTCTTGAAAGCTATTTTACAGCCTACTCGACTTCAATTGTAAATGTAATTGTAAGCATGCGATAATTTTACACATAATTTGTCCACATCACTGCACGAGAACTCTATGTTTGCTTCAAAAAATCATTTTCACAAATTATCATATAAGTCAGACGAAGATGATTTTTATCTTATTATTTCTGTGTGGTTTTTTAGCCTCAATTCCCCCAAACCTGTACAGTTCGGGGTTAAATAATAATTGAAAAATCTTCATTTGACCTTGTTCTCTTACAAATTCCTCAAGTTTTAGCCAAACTCATCATCAAAATTGTTTTTTATAAAACCCTTTGCTCTGCTAAACTAAAAAGGAAAATGGCTAATAGAGTGTGAGTAAAACATCAATTGTTTTGCCGGGCAGAAATATCAGTGCATTGACGGATCCAGAGGGAGGTTCCTGGGGTCGGACCCCCCCCCCCCCCCCCTTTCTCCGGGGCATATGACTTTAAAAAAAAGCCTTTTGATGCTTATTTAAAGGCGATTTTTCCTATTTATAATCTAAATACTATAAATATCTCAAATATATGCTTTAAAAGTCGCTTATTAACAGAAATTCGTACAATGGACCGTAATTTATTTCTTATGGAAAAGAAAAACTCTATAGATATTTTATCGAAATAAGGTACCCCCTTCAGCCTCCGGTGTTCATTTCACCGAGTAACCATATTGAAAATTTAAAAAAAAATGCATAAAGTAAACAGTATCGCTAAAACACAGATTTTTAATAGAATCCACAAGGTATTTACTTATCTATTTCTTAAAAAAATCTATTATAGTTCATGAATACAGTTTTGAGTCAGAAATCTATGCGATCGAGTAAAACAACGTTCGCGTATGGTCACACGCATTCGCTTTACTTTTAAAAGCTGCTTTCAAATGTATAATTGTTTAGCTAATCAAATGTCATCTTTAACTTGAGTAACTATAATAGAAAAGTTTTACTCCGTTTCATACGAAAAGTGCAAAGAAGACATCTTATACGGTATGATACAAAAGAAAATTACATACCCGCTTATAAATGTGGTTTATGTTAATTTTCTGAAATGCGAGCTACCTTCTTACCCGCATGAAACACATAAAAAAGCATTTTTTGTTTATAAATGTTTCCAAGAATCAGAAATTCTGTTACAAAAAATAAATACCGTGAAAAAGGTTTATATGTAAATCATAATGAAAATGTAAAACTTTTCAAAACTTTCCTGAATATGATCGCATCTGTTCTAGTGACGTATGATGTAGTGCACCCATTACAGATGTCACACCAACTTTCAGAGGACGACAGTTGCTTGTACAATTGTATTACACATGTACCATCTGTTTAGCAGATACATTATCCCCACTTTTTGTCATATCCGATCATTTAGACCTTTATTTAACAAGTCAATCGATAGAATATGAAAATTGAAAAAAAGTTCAAACTTCAAAGAGAAAAAAAACCCAAAAATTTGTATTATTATTATAGCTTCTCGTAATAAGTCAATTATTTTTTGTTTCTTATGTGACCGTTTTTTATTATTCAATAACGCACGTCCTCATTGCTGGATACTTGTTTATTAAGGCTAGAAATTATGCAAATCATCCTTACCGAAACCAAAACGCTCAACAATAAGTACATAAGTGGCAGTACCTACACTCCGATGTAGAAATATATAGTGACGAGATATATGTTTGTTAAATATTACGCACGGTAAACGTTCAAACAGTCCTTGATTTTGACGAATACTGAATTTTACACTTATTGATTTTCATCGATTGGAACCCCCCCCCCCTTTCCATATTGCTGGATCCGCCTCTGCAGTAAATGCTGCCTGTGAAGAAA
Source organism: Magallana nippona (assembly GCA_033439105.1). Classification (NCBI taxonomy): domain Eukaryota; kingdom Metazoa; phylum Mollusca; class Bivalvia; order Ostreida; family Ostreidae; genus Magallana; species Magallana nippona. The sequence continues at coordinate 25,293 of JASWDR010000562.1, forward strand.
ACCTTGAATAGTGAAATTGAAATTTAAAGCAATACTCCCTCCTCCCCCACGGATATTATACCCTTAAAACCCCCCTTTTTTTGCTTGTCAAGAATTTTTGAATGAGTCTGCCCCCTTTCGAAATCGATGCTACATGCCTGATATCCATTGTATCCATACAAGTATGCTGCACAGCGTGCACTGGTGCCTGAAGAAGGACCCCCCCCCCCCCCCCCGCCCCCACGAATTTAGACATCCGGGGTAGTTGACTCTCCTCTCTGTAGAAATTTCTCTACATAATATATCCCTTTTAATACAACCGAAAATTAATGATTTTTGAAATTATCCCCTCCCTATATACATAAAGATAGGAAGGGGTGTTAAAATGTTAAACAAGAGTCCCTGTGACCACATCGCTCACCTGAGCAACAATAGCCTTAACCCTGATCAAATCAGCATTACACTATCAAAATCAAACTATCTTGACAACTAAGTAGAGTAGATCTTGTTCAAAAATTTTCAAAAATCTGCCGATTTTTATCCACATATTTTTATGGTAAATACCAAGCCCCTTTTGTTGTTTTAGTATTTGTAAGAAGATTTTTCTCTATTCCTATATACTACCCCCCCCCCCCCCCCCAACTTTATAGCCCCACTTTTCTCTAGGGAATCATGGTTTGATCAAACTTTAATCTGCACAACCTGTGCTTTCACACAAGTTACTGCTTTTTGGACTGAATGCTTTTCCAGAAGACCCCCCCCCCCCCCCCCCCCCCCAATGTGGCCCCATCATACCTCAGAGATCATGATCATGATTTGAACAAACTTAAATATACATACTCTGACGGTGCTTCCACACAAATTTAAGCTTTTCTGGCCAAATGGTTTTTGAGAAGGAGATTTTTAAAGACTTTCTCTATATTTTCCCATGTGAAAATTCGAGCCCCCCCCCCCCCCCCCCCCCCCCCATGTGGCCCCATGCTATCCCCGGGGACCATGATTTAAACAAACTTGAATCTACACAACATGAGGATTTTTCCACACAAGTTCAAGCTTTTTTGGCTGAATGATTTTTGAGAAGAAGATTTTTAAAGATTTTCTCTATATATTCATATGTAAAAATTCACCCACCCACCTCCCATTGTGGCCCCACCCTACCCCGGGGGACCATGATTTGAACAATCTTAAATCTACACTATCTGAGGATGCTTCCACTCAAATTTTAGCTTTTATGGCCTAATAGTTTTTAACAAGAAGTTTTTAAAAGAAGATTTTCTCGATATATTCCTATGTAAAAATTCATCCCCATTGTGGCCCCACCCTACCCCCCGGAGACCATGATTTAAAAAAATTTGAATTTACACTACTTGAGGATGTTTCCACACAAGTTTCAGCTTTTCTGGCCGAATAGTTTTTGAGAAGAAGATTTTTAAAGATTTTCTCTATATATTCCCATGTAAAACTTGATCCTCCATTGTGACCCCACCCTACCCCCGGAGACCATGATTTGAACAAATTTGAATCTACACAACCTGAGGATTCTTCCACACAAGTTTAGGCTTTTCTGGCCTAATAGTTTTTAAGAAGGAGATTTTTAAAGATTTTCTCCCTATATTCCTATGTAAAAATCCACAACCCCACAACCC